>JAASFT010000488.1:0-18835 GCA_023333885.1 Globisporangium parvum
AGACCCACAGCCGCGCGAGACGTGACACCCGCACGCAGAACGACAGCAGCAGCAGCGACGTGCGCGCGAGTCGCAGCAGCTGCAGTACCACCAGCACCAGATCACATCGATCGCAGCCATGGCGATCGATACGTTGGAAAAGTGATAGTGAACTGGATGACATGACTAGCCTTTACGAATGCATGAACGCGACTATGGTTAAGAGCGTACGCACTACTGCCTGTGTTCTTTGTACGAGAAGACATGGCAAGGCTGGTGATGCGTAGAGGCATTGTAGGCCATGACAGCGCTGAAGCGAGCGAGCATGTCATCAAGTCGGTCGTTTGGTTTTCGCGTGCATGGTACTATGCACTTTGACACGCATTTCGTCAAAATAGTGTACAGTCGATTACTAAAACAAAATCATTTGAAATCCACATTATTGCGATTGAGGCAGCCACTTTGACACGCAAAATCTCACTGCCCATTTCACTGAAAGACAAGCTCAAGCGCAAGCGCACTCGCGACCTCACGACTCCACCGTTCGCCATGGCAACCGACGTGCGTGACCCCGACCCCGAGCCTGCAACCGTCACTGCTGCTGAGCACAATGCAAAGAACCCTGCGCCTGTGCCAGAGCTGCACGAAGCTGCGTCGCGCGGTAACCTCGCGCTCGTGCAGTCGCTCCTCGAGCTGCCAGAACACAGCGTCGATGAGCGCGACGCGAGTGGCGCGACGCTGCTCATGGTCGCAGCGCGCGACGGCCAGCTCCCTGTCGTCGAGTTTCTCGTGCAGCGTGGCGCAGACGTGACGCTCAAGAACAAGAACCAGTCGACCGCGCTCATGTTTGCAGCGCTCCATGGCCGTGTGGCAATCGCTGCGTTCCTCCTTGCGCAGCCCGCTGCAGTCGAGCGCATCAACGACATGAACGTTGGGTGCTACTCTGCGCTGCACTGCGCCACGAGCGAAGGACACCTCGAAGTCGCGCAGCTGCTACTCGACCACGGCGCGGACGCAGAAGTCACGAACGACGGCTGGCGACCGCTCCACGTCGCGTGCAGCAAGAACTACGTTGCGATTATCGCGCTCTTGCTCAAACGCGGCGTGGACGTGAACGCTCCGATGCAAGACGGCATCACTGCGCTCCACTTTGTCGCGCTCCACGGCTCCATCGAGCTTGCAACACTGCTCCTCGATGCTGGCGCTGGCATTGCGATTGGCGCTGGTGAGAGCCACATGACGCCGCTCCACCTCGCTGCAGTGCGTGGCGATGTCGCGATGATTCGGTTCCTCCTCGAGCACGGCGCACAGGTCGACACAGAGACGACTGCACGCGCAACGCCGTTCTACACTGCGGCGGAGCACGGCCACCTCGACGCGACAAAGCTCTTTGCGATCATCGACGCGCAGTGGAAGACGCACAAGTCGCCGATCCACGTCGTCGCAGCGAACGGATTCACAGACGTCCTTGCGTTCCTGCTCGAGAACGGCGTCGACATTGAGCTGCCTGACGACCATGGACTCACGCCGCTCTGCGTCGCTGCTGTGCGCGACCAAGCCGAGACAGTCAACGCGCTGATCGCTGCTGGCGCGAACGTGAACGCCAAGACCGCGGAAGCTGATGGCTACAGCTGCTTGCACTACTGCGCTGAGCTCGGCCGCGTCGACGCCATGAAGATCCTCATCGCTCACGGCGCTGACATCCACGCACGGACAGCGATGGGGCACTCGCCATTCAACGTCGCGACGATCCACGGGCACGTCTCGATCCTCAGTCTGCTGCTCGAATACGGCGCCGATCCGCTCGCAGACGGCGCCGGCCACTTCTTTGCACCGCACCTCGCTGCGACGACTGGTCAGCTCGCAGTGCTCCAGTACCTCGCGACGAACGGCTTCACGCGGGACTTTGAGTACGAGACGAGTGGCGTGACGCCCATGTCGCTCGCTGCAGCTGCTGGACACCTCAGCGTCGTCGCGTTCTTGATGGAGTTCCAGGACACGAGTGGCGTGCCGGACGCAGTGAAGACAGCGCGTCGGACGGACGCGCTCGTTGGTGCGGTCGAAGGCGAGCACTTGGACATTGTGCAGTTCCTGTGCGAGTGCGGCGGAGCAGGCATCGAGATGCTCGAAACAAAGGACACGGCTGCGCTGCACACCGCTGCAGCGATCGGGAACGTCGCGATCGTCGAGTACTTGCTCACGACGCAGCACGCGAGTGTTCGCGCGCGCAACGCAGCGGGTCTCACGCCATTGCTCTACGCTGCGACGGCAGGGCATGCGCACGTTGTCGACGTGCTGCTCACGCACGGTGCTTCGGTCGATGAAGTCGTCGAGCACTCGTGCGAGCCAGAGCTCGATGGCACAGCGAGCATCCACTTTGCTTTGCTCAGAGCCTTCGCGTCGATGGACTTGTCGATGAAAGCGATGCAAGTGTCCTTTCAAGCTCCTGACGAAATGGTGTGGCGCACGTAGAATCTATCGCACTTTACCGGCACACAACAGTGCTGCTGCTGTTCGTGAATGCCAGCTGTCATATCGATTCTTTGCCTCGTTTTTTCAAACCTGACCAATACGAACACACTCGATTCAAGAACATCGGCTTTGGCTATTCGCCACACAAAGGAGCAGCCATCTTGCTCGTCGCGACTTGCGCAACATGAAAACGCCGTCATCGTGCTGGCCATGCTCGCTCGACGCGCGACGTATTGCTGATGATCTTGTTGGACTTATGGCATGCCGACTTGTAGAGTGATGGAGTGTGCAGTGTTCGCAATGCAGGTGTGTTTGCACAGTCCGGTCGAATCTTGCGAGCGTCTTTGAACGCCACGCCACCAGCACACGTCGATCTTCGCTCACACGACGAGAGACGCACCGCACACACTAGCAGACATGCTCTAGCTACATGATGCAAGAAGACCCGCAAACGCGAAATGAAAACGTCGCAGCGCAGCGCTTCGCAGACCGCGCGGTCGCAGTCCTCGCCTCCACTCCATGAGCACGTCGCCAAGAGAGCAAATGGCGTTGCGAACAACAGCCCGCGCCATTGCTGCGACGACGTCATACATTGTGCAGGTGCGAGCTCAAGATGGATTCCATCGCTGCTGTGGTCGTCGTCGCGGTCGTCGTGAGAGCAAGCGGGTTTTCGCCAGCTGTTTGGAGGTGCGATTGCGTTAAGCCGCCGATGGGCGGGGCGACGTCTGCGGCAAGCGATACAATGCAGCTATTTCTCGACAGCGATGCTGCGAGGTCGATCGCCCGCTGCACGAACCCAGATGCGCTGCCCGCGAGGTGTGTCTCGCGACCTTGGAGGTGGTGTTCTCGCTTGCTGTATGTTTGGCTGGGCCAGACAGCAGCAGCTGCTGCCTTTGCTCGTGCAGGTGCCTCGCTCGCTCGCCACGCAGGTTGCCAGTCTTTTGCTTGCCTGTCCAGCCAGACAACTCGCGCGCACGGATCTTCCCACGCACGCTCGCCTGTTTTTTGCCGACACACACGTTGATTTGATCCCTTCGTCGCGCTCAGCAGCAGCATTCGCATTTGCGCGCGCTTCTGGCATCTGCTGCGCGCCGATCGTCGAGAGCGCGTGTCGAGCACAAGAGAGCAGGAGAGCGAGAGCGAGCGAGTACGAGAGCCAAACAGCCCGCCACCCCCTTCCCTCGTCGACAAGAAGCAGCAGCAGCAGGTTGGTCTTCTTCGATCGGCACGCAGTTGCTTCTTCCACTTCTCTCGCGCACTCACTCACGCACGTACAGCGCCACAGTGTCAACGCAGTTCGACTTTGGCGAAGAGCAACTGCAGACACGCACATACACAAACGCACTCGAGCCACTCGCTTGTTGTCGCGCGTGTGGACGTCTCCCTCGACATTGGTGTCTATTATAAGCGCGCGAACGCATGCCGTCGTCGTCGTCGTCGTCCACGAGACAGCCAATGATGCTCATGCCAACACTGCAGCTCGACACCCCGCCGCGCTCGATGCAAGTCATGGCGACGCCCACTGCCTCAACGTCGTCCACTTCGTCGACATCCTCGTCCTCGTCGTCGTCAACGTCGTCGTCGCCTGCCACGCACACAAAGACCGTGTTTGTGCGCATGCGCCACCTCAGCGGCCACGTCGCGATCGAGCTCACGCCTGCGATCACGACCATCCACGCGCTCATTCAGCGCTTTCACGAGCGCATCTTCTCGAAATCGTACGTCTCTTGCTCGTCTCGCATGCACTTGCTTGCTTGTCTTGCAGATGTGTGCAACCATATTATTGTTGCTCACACGACTACATACGTTGCCTCGCTTGCTTGCTTGCACGAACGAGCAGCTACATGGCGTTTGTGAAAGCGGCGTCTGTGCTCGGGATGCGCACAGACCCACGCACTGGCGTGGCGCGCGAGACGCCGATTCGCGACGTGCGCGAGCTCTTTGACGCCGAGATGCTCGTGTACGCACCATGCGATGAGCTCCGGACGCTCGTCGAGCAAGGCTGCATCACACCGTCGATCACAGCCACAGCGACGCGGTCGCCAGGGACGTCGCCGACCAATTCGCCGAGTCGCAAGCGCAAGGGCCGCGTGAGCTCTGTGGCGTCGAACGTCGAGCGCGTGCACCGGTACGGCGCAGCGCTCGCAAAGATGGACGTGTCGCCGCGCGAGAAGGCGCAGATCGAGGACTTGCTCATCGTCGGCGACGAACAAGTCGTCGATGCAATGGAGCAGTTTGTCGTGCACCGCAACGCAGCAAGTGTGCGCCGTGTCTTGCGCGGTCCGTCGTCGTCGCCGCTGGCTACGACTCCAGCAGCAACCGCAACTGCATCGCCATCGCTACTGCGGATCCACGCACCAGCGCCAGCGCCGCTCGATACGCTTGCGCTCAACTTCTCGTCGCTCGACGTGCACTCGCCTGCAGTGCCGCCCGGCGGCAGCAGCCACGCAAACCCGTTCTTCATGGCGAACAGTTTGAGCAGCGGCAGCATGGACAACCCGTTTGTGCACGCAGCAACGAGCTTCCACGCAGTGACGGAGCAGAGCAGCGGCGCGATCCCGTCGTTCCACACGGCCGTGACAGCGCTCGACGGCCACGACGATCCGTTTGGACTCATGTCCCCACCCGCGCCGATGGCGACCCACTCGCTCGCATCGAGCCGCAGTCGCAGTCGACCGTCGCTCATGTTTAGCGACGACGACTTGAGCTCCACATCGACGAGCTCTTCATCCTCAGCGTCTGCGAGTGCACTGCTGCTGCCGTCGATCCGCGAGAAGCTCACGCCGCCAGTCGCATCGCGCATGGCGCTGTCGCTCGACGACCTCGCAACGCCGAGCTTTGACGAGCAAGCGCCGACGCTGTTCTCGATCGCCCACGTGCTCGACAATGTTCCTGTCCAGAGCGACTTTGCCGCCACGTACGCAGTCGGCGCAGTCCTTGGCTCGGGCAAGTACTCGGTCGTGAAGCGCTGCACGCACCGAGTCACGAAGCAAGCGTTCGCAGTCAAGATCATTGACAAGCGGCAGATGATGGAAGTCAAGTTCCTCAAGCGCGAGCTCGAGATCATGTACGGCTTGCGCCACGACGGCGTTGCGCAGCTGATTGCGCTGTACGAGAGCAACGACGAGCTGTACCTCGTGCTCGAACTCTGTCGACAAGAGCTCTTTGAGTTCATTGACCGCAACGGACCGCTCGCGGAAGCCACGGCGCGCAAGCTCGTGAAGCGCCTCGTTGCCACAGTGGCGTACTTGCACGACCAGTGCATCGTCCATCGCGACATCAAGCCGGAGAACATCTTGATCCACGGCGACGACGTGAGCGACATCAAGCTCTCGGACTTTGGCATTGCGCGCAAGCTCGACGGCACCGTGACGCTCACGCCGCACGAGAGTCTCACAGACGTCGCCGCGGCGCTGAACGACAGCGGCGGCGTGCGAAATCGCCTCGCCCGTGCGCATACAAAGTGCGGCACGCGCGACTACGTTGCCCCGGAAGTCATGAGCGGCAAAGGCTACGGCACGGAGGCCGATCTCTGGAGCGTCGGTGTCGTGACGTTTGTGCTCGTGAGCGGATGTGCGCCAGTGTTCCTACCCACCGCCGACGGGACGCGCAAAGTGTTCTTCCCAGACGACGACGGCGTGTGGGCGAGCGTATCGCCGGAGCTCAAGAGCTTCATCGAGTCGCTCTTGGTGCGGAACCCAGAAGAGCGCGCGACAGCAGCAGAGGCGCTCGACCACGCGTGGCTCCAGCACGCGTGAAGCCAACGACCAGCGCGTATTTACTATCGAGACAGACGACCCGACTGCCGAACAGACCGACTGACAGCGTGAGCGAGAGCTCGAGTGCCCGATGACGCCCACCGCTCGAAAGGACAGCGCGTTGGCGTCTCGTGCACTAACGAAGCTCGCTCATCCTTTGGTACGTACACATACACACAACAACGAGCATCCGACAGCAGCCACTTGTGCGAACTTCCCTATAATAAACGACCGACACAGCATGAAGCACACACGCAACGACTGGCTGCATTGCAGGTCTTCTTGATGAGGTCTCAGTGAGATCAGTGGCGCCATACCCAAGCAGACCACGACGACAGTGTGTGTGCCATTGACAGGGAGATCGACGATCACAGACGACGACGATGAGTGCTGGGCAAAGCGAGTGTATTGAGCTGGAGAGCTATCGAGAGACGCTTGCTGCTGCTTTCGATGAAGGCAAACGCACACAGACACATGCACATTGCTTGATAGTGAATGGTAGTTGTAATTGGCTCCTTGCACCACGGGTGGATGGTATCGAAGGGTTCCTATCATGAACAACCGCTTGCTATGTGCAGCCAATAGCAGTATCATTGCGCACGGACGGCGGCAAAAACTGTGGCAGATTTGGCTGCAGACACGTAGGACACACACGAGCACACACACAGGACAACGGTACGCAGACACACATGTGCAAGAGAGATGGACGAGGAAGGATCATGCCAGCGGACTGGACTTGGTATGATGTCGATCATGCGATTCAGACCCTCAGGATATAGCATCACGCCCTTCCAGTGATACACACGCATACACACTTGCACAGAGGCACACACAAACACACGTGCTCGGTCGGCAACATCGCGATCCGCCTGCTCGCGCTCTGCTGTCGTCGTCGGCAGCTTGCTGAATGAAGAGCTGAAGAGCGCCGTTTGTAGCTTGCTCTGTCGGCACCAGTCGTTTCCAAGTCACTTGGATTCAGTAACAAACTCCAATATACTTGAAAATCGTATGTGAGTGAGCAGGAACAACATGTCGATAGTGCAAAAAGCAACGATTAACTCTTAATGACTTGAACTCTATGATACAAACTCCTGATTTCGCATTGGTAGTGACAAAAGCGCGGAATACAGCGGTTTCGTGAAAATAGACTTGACTTTGTCAAAAACATTCGTAAAAAGTCTGATTTGTGTGGCACTGCAACAAAACACAAAGTCGTGTGGCAAACACCATTGTCCGATTTGCGACAGAATGAAGCCTCGATTTGTTCCACGCAAATCAAACTGTGCCTTTGGCCTTTGGGTTCAGTTCCTCGCTCTCGCTCTCGAGGTGAGGCAAACGCAAGCGCCACGCACGTCGACGAGAACGCGAGGAGCTCACGAACAACTGCAGCGCGCAGCGACCTCAGCAGCAGAAGAAGATCAGCAACGCGCTCGCGACAGACACCAGCAGCGCCTCAGTGCCGACTGCGCTCAAGAGAGTCGCTGGTTTGTGGCACTGGGGAACTGCGGCCGGCCAATCAGGTAAGTGACGACGCGAGTGTGCTCTGCACGCGACCAGAGGCAGCAGATGCAGGCGACTCACTTGCCGTCGTGTGTTTTGTGTGCTGCACTGATGATGCTCGTAGCGCCGGAGAGCATGACGAAGGAACGGTGAGCCTGTGAGTGAACTCGTGGCGGAGCAGGACGTAGCTGTTGATCACACAGCGATGACAACCAAGAGGAGTCACTGAGCGCGCTTCGAGACGTTGAATTGGCGTTCACAATCGAAGCGAAGCTGACAATGTGACAGACGTCGAACTCCTAGTCGTCCGGCGCTTGCTATTCGCAGCAGGAGGTGGTCGACATCGTGACTGAGCTGATTCGGCTTGGAGCCGACGTGAACGCCAAGGGCAACGCTGGCAAGACAGCGTTGTTGTGGGCAGTTGAATGGGGACGCAAAGAAGCCGCGGATGTTTTGTGTCGACACAGTCTCTTTGACCAGTCCAACAGTCCAACGAGTGCCGAAGCCGAGCTCTTTGCTGCTGCAGCTGTGGGCGACCTCGACGCTCTCAAGAGGCTCGTTGCCAAGGACGTCAACATCGAGTTTGCAGCACACGATGGTCGAACAGCGCTGTTCTACGCTGCCGAGTTTGGCCGCCTCGACGTCGTGACGTACTTGATCGAGTGTGGCGCCAACGTCGCTGCCAAGTCAAGCGGCAGTCCCGAGTCGCCTCGCGAGTCCGAGACGCCATTGACACCCGCTGGACGTGCTTCACATGACGACGTGACAAGCGCTTGTGTAAGCCGGCGCGCCAGTGAACGTCCGCAGCAACGTCGACGGCGAGGCGCCGCTGATCTCCGTACACTCTCGCATCATGCCTCTTGTGCACACTGCGACGTCGTGCAGGACCTGACGATCCTTGTGGTCAAAGTGAATGGTTTGCACACAGATTCGCAACAATTTGCAACTGTTCGTTGATACTGTACATAACGCACAAAGTCCGAATCGCATTTACGTCACATGTCAGTTGAAATGGATCGTCTATTGCAACTCCTACGGCAACATGAACATGACGACTGCGCTGGACCTCTGGCATGCGCATGCACACGAGACGCTCGTGCTCCGCAGCGGCTGCGACGACGTCGACACGCTCTTGCGCGGCGGCTTTCGTAGTGGCGTGCTCACTGAGATCTGCGGCGAAGCGTCTGCTGGCAAGACGCAGCTCTGTCTCCAACTGCTGCTGCAATGTGCGCTGCCAGTGCCGCTCGGCGGTCTCGGCGCTTCTGCGTGCTACATCTGCACAGAAGGCATTGGCTCAATCAAGCGACTACATGACCTCGCAAGTGTCTACGCGCGCAAGTACGGCTCTGTCGTTGCATCACGCAAACGCAAGCGCCAGTCGAGCGGCAGTGAACCATCATCAGCGGCGGGAGCACCGACAGCAGACACAAATGCGCCATCAAGCGCATTCCTCGACGCGATCTTCATCGAGCAGCTCTACGAAGCCGACGAGCTCTTGGATCTCTTGGTGCGTCTGCTTTGTATGTGCGTTTGAGTAGCTGATGGACGACGCGCATTGTTCATGCTCGCCTGCGCTGTGGTGGCTCGACGCCACTGCAGCAGAGTCGCTTGCCGACGCTCCTCGAAGAGCAAAACACAAAGCTCGTCGTGATCGACTCGATCGCAGCGCTCTTTCGCATGGAAGCGACTGCGTCTGTCAAGGTACATTGTGTGGGCGTGCTAGCGTCAAGGGCGTGAGTGGTCCTTGCATCCTGCCTCTCTCGCTCACGCTCACGCACACGCACACGCACACGCACACACACACTTGGCCGCGCCTATGACTGAGCAGGACGCGAGTCGCCGCTCGCGCATGATGTTCCACATGGCGAACTGCATGCGCATCCTCAGCGCGCAGTACAACGTCGTGTTTGTTGTGTCGAACCAAGTCACGGGCAACTTTAGCGCGGATGGCGCAGGCGCAGCATCGGCGTTCAAGCCTGCGCTCGGGCTCTCGTGGTCGAACTGCATCAACCAGCGGTGCGTTCCTCTGTGTGTTTGTAAAGCGCACATCAGTGACGACAGTGACGAGCGAGCGAACGCCTAGCTCCTGTCTGACGACACACTTGCTGTAGTATCATGATCACACGGCGACCGAGTGGCGCAGAGCGCCGCATGGACGTCGTGTTCTCACCTAGTTGTCCCCAAGACAGCGCGCGCTTTGCGATCACGAGCGACGGGGTTGCGAGCATTGACGACGATGCGTGAGAGAGAGAGAGAGAGCACAGGACGAACGCTATAGTACACGCTGGACTTGCGTTCCATGGCTCGCATTGCTCACACGACGTGCACAGTCGGTCGGAGCCGATGCGTTGCCATGGTCAGCACATTGCTGACAGCAATGTCTGACTGGGCATGTGTGCTTGGGTGCTTGAGGCGAGAGCGCGACTCTGTCCAGAGCCACTTTGACTGCGCAGGTAGGAGCGCGACGGATCTGACGCGATGTCTTGACTGCGGCGTATGTGCAGCAGGCACACACACACACGCGCGCCACCACCACCACAACAACAACTGCCGCGACGCAGCATTCAGTAGTGCCACGTCGTCCGTGCGGCAATGATTGGAACTATGGTACAACTGTAAATCAAGCGTTGTTCGTGCCCTTTCGAGTCGAGAGAGGCAGGGAGGGAGATTCCCATCCGCAGCGCTGCGTTCTGAGACCAGATGGGAATTCCAAACGACTGGTCAGCTCATGCGCGAAAAAGACCCAGAAAACGATAGAAGATCTCCTCGCTCTCTCGCTCTCTTCGTGTCTGTCTGACTGTGGATGTGAGTATGTGAGTCGGTCGGTCGGTCTGTGATGGCCCGGCCGTTGCAGCTCGTCGTGGAAACGACCGCTCGCTCCAACAACTCCAAGCTCCAAGCAAAGGCGCTGCTCCAAGCAAAAGCGCCAAGCAAAGGCTCACAAAGATTTTTGCCGCACATCGAGCAGCCGGTCGACAAAACGGCCGAAAAGGCGCCAGCAACCAACCAGCCGTCGCCACCACACACACACTCGCGCACTCGCCGTCTCTCACGCACCTGCTCACTCTCACACACACACGGACTGGAGAGCGCCAGACCAGACCAGTCAACCGCCCCGCCGTCTACATCCACCACACACGCACAACCACGCCGCCATGGTCGCGACGAAGCAGCAGCAGCAGGCGATGACCTCGGCAAGCAACAACAGCGCGTACGAGATCCGCAGCGGCATGTCTGTGCAGGTGCGTCGCCACGACTGCTCCGTGCTGCACGTGGCTGACACTAGCGCATTGGACCAATGGACGCGCGCGCGTACTCACACCTTTCTCTCTCTCGCGCTCTTTGAACGGCTGCAGGATCTCAAGCAGCTCACAGCGCAGCGCGCACACCGCCAGCGCATGGAGTACTGGGACCTCCAGGCGCGCAACTCGCCACGCGGGACAAGCAGCAGCAGCAGTAGCGACTGGACAGCCCATGGCAGTCCAGCGTCGTCGACGAGCAGCTCATCGTCGTCGACACGGAGCGACTCGCCGCCGCGGCAGTTTAGCAAGAACAACATGTATGCGTACCCGCAGTACGGCCGGAGCCACGGAGCGTACCACAGCAACCAGCACCAGCACCACCATCACCACCACCACTACTACCCCTCGCGCGGGAGTCCGTCGCTCTCGCCGAGTGGCGAGCCCGAGAAGATGTTTGTCACGTGCGGCGGCCAAGTCGTGTCGTTCATGGAGGGCGTCGTGAACGCGCCGCAGTTTGACTTTCTCCCAGAGATGCTCAACGCGACGCTATGAAGACTGTCGCGATGGACGAGACGTGCGTGGAGCGAGATCCAAGGACAGCGCCGCCCATAACGACGGCAACGTGGATGGGCTGTGCGTCCGCAGTAGAAACAGTGACGAGTGAGCGACGCAGGACCAAGTGAGAGTGAGCGTGCGTGTGTACGATAGACGGAGCGAGTGTGGACGCAAGACGATAGTGCGAGCAAGAGTGCGAGTGCGAGTGAGCGAGCGAGAGAGTGTAGGTATGTAGAGTACTGTGCGCGCGACAGCGTGTGAGTGCGAGAGCACGGCGCAACATGTGTGGATGTGAACGAGTCGCTCTGGTCAATCGCTTCGCCATTACGTCCGCAAGAGGTGGTCGCGCGTCGCTTCGTCGCCCTACAGAAAGATCCGCGAGGCGTCCAACTTCAAGCTCGCGCTGTTCACTCATGGCAGGCGCGATGAAAAGCATGGGAACTGCGCACATGCGAGCGCAGTGCGAGTGCAGATCGCGATCCAGTGCGATGGCAATGCAAGAACAGCGGCAGTAGCAACGGCTGTGGCTGTGGCTGTGGCTGTGGTCGTGGCGCTCCTGTATCTCACTTGTCGATCCACACAATCGAGCGCACGTGCTTGCTCCCGTCTCCACCACCACTTCCAACGACTTGACGCTCGCGATACCACGATGCAGCCACTTCTCCGTGTCCTCTTGCTCCTCGCAACGACAGCAATCGCTGCCCAGGGGGCCGACATCCCGCACCACGCGCTTCTCGTCGGTCCAGTTCGGCCGCTCCAGATCGGTGATGCGTCTGCGATCCGCGACCAGCGTGGCAGCCCTGCTGCAGCGCTTGCGGCCAACAACAACATTACGATCTCGCAAAGCCGCGTCGTGCTCTCGCACATTGACCAGCTCTTTCTGCTCTCGAAGCTCGTCGATACGATCGATCTTGCGCCGAAACTCGCGTCCTCGACGTCCAAGATGAGCTCTACGAGCGGCATCAGCAACACCATCACCAACACCAACACCAACACCAATGCTGCCAATGAAGCTGCGACGACGAAGACCGTGCCTGCAAACGAGGCTGCACAGGGCTTCCTCTTTGTCCCAAACACCACCACACACGTCTCAGACGCAGACGTGGCGCTGATCAACGTCCTCGGCACGACGCTCGGCTTTGGGTGGCGCTACCCGCTCGCGTACTGGAACCAGCTCGCAGCAGCGGACAAACCCAAGTGCGCATTCGCCAAGTCAGCTGGCGCGTTCTTCTACTGCTGAGTCCAGCGTGAATGCAGTTGGTGCATGTGGAGGACTCCAGTACGCGCCTGTGTGCATGAAGAGAGAGAGAGAGATCGATGTTGTGCGTCGCTATTGATTGAATGAAAGCCGTGTTGCCTCCACCACGTTGCGGTCTGGACCATTACGTCTAGCATTGCTCCTAGCTGGTCGTAGAGTCGTTCGGTCGTATGTCGTGGCTGTTGCCGTCATCGGAGCTCTCTCTTAGCGTGTGTACGGATGCACGATGACCGATGGGTGCGCTTGCCGCGCATTGTGCTTCTCTGCGATCGTTGGTGGGACGTAGCGGATCGCACCGCCATTCACGACATCGTACGGCTGGCCACCGTCGCTCTGGTTCCGCAAGTGTTGCGCGCTGGACATGATTGATCGTCACGAACACGTCAGTCCTCGATGTACGTGTTACTAGAGAGCAAGCAGAGGCAAAGAAGGAGAAGGAGAACGCACCGATTGGGGTTCCACTCGACTGGCGTCTCGTTAAAGATCCGGTCGTGGTGATTCAAGCGCGGGTCCATCGCATGTGACTTGCTCGCAAAGTCCCCGTACTTGTGCTGGTCCTTCACGCTCATGTCATGGCTACGCCAAGAGCAGAGCAGCAAGAGCGCGGAAGTCAAGGTGAGGTCAGCATGCTTGCTAGGTCGCAGCGACACTGAAGCAGACATACCCGAGCAGATCCGACTTGTACGGCTCGCCGCGCACACGAGCAGACTGGGAGTTGTGAGTACCAGCAGTACCAGTGACGTCACACGTCGAGTGGCGCGCTTGACTGGAGTACCCATCCATCGAGGTGCAGTGAGAACCCACGCACGCGAGAGAGCTGACAACCAAGGACAGAAGACGCAGTTCAAACGCACATGATCTGATGCAGTCGCCGGTCGTTGTTCTCGGCACGCCGGATTGCTCGACGTGCGAGGTGGTAGTCCGACTCAAAGTGCAGCCGCTCGCGACGCTGCTGCGGCGTCATGAGACCCTCTTGCAGGAGTACCGCCGACGGAACTGTTCGACGCTCAATCGCCGCAGCGTGGGCAAACGCTTCTTTCGTTGCCATCACTGGCGCAGTCTAGGAGCACAATACGCCGTGAGTCTTGCGCAATGGTGGATACAGGCGTCAACTGGGTTGCCCAACATGGACAGCGACGTACAAGAGCATCGCTTGCACTCGGGTCGTGTGGACTGCACTCACACAAGCAGATACATGTCTGTCCGTCAGTCGAGTTCATAGCAAGGTATGAGAGGCAGTGGTTGCATCGCGGAGAACTGGCGCACCGAACAGCGACGTCGCCGACTTGGAGACCACTTGGACGCACATCTTTGATGCTCACAGCACGCTGGTCGTGCCCAAGGAGAACGTGTGCGGGCGCACGGAGCTTCTCGAACGGCCGGACATCGCATCGCTCGCCATTCCACGACCGCACGAGCGTCTGGTCTTTCACGAGCGCTGCTGCGAGCTGCATTCGAGCCAAACGAGCAGCAGAACGAGTGCTTTCCATCTTAGGCGGTGAACGAGCAATGCGCGAGGTAGTCAAGCTAATAGACAAGCCACAGCCGACGTACGTCACGCGAGGCATTCGAAGGAGACGGCGAGTCCATGAACTTGCGCAGTCGATCAGGGTTCATCGCCACTTTGCGCGCAGACGTCACATCGCCCGTCATGCTGATCGCTCTCTGTCTCCAGGACAGCTCACGCACAAGGATGGACCTCGAATCGCTCTCTGAGACGCACACTTGCTCGCTTCCCTATCAATACCTCGTGTCTGCGCCAGGAATACCGTCTCAACCTTTGGCCGTGTCGACCTCGCATGCTCAGGCGTCCGGCTTCTTGAACGTCATGTGCTCGAGCAAGTCGGCAAACTGCGCAGTGATCGTCGCGGCGTCAAAGACCTCGGGGTCGTGCACCGCGCGCATCACTGCGCTCACGCGGTGCGTGTCGGGGAACAGGAGGTTCGGCAATGCGTTGCGGCGATGCGCGACAAAGCGCAGTGACATCGCTGGCGCTGGCTCGACGCGGATGTAGTCGCTCCCTTCCCACGGTGTGAGGATCCCGCCGCTCTCGCTCGCGGCTTCGTAGAGCTGACGCATGAGGTGCCAGTACCTCGCCCACATGAGCGACTCGGACACGGCAAACGAACTCCGCGGGACCGCTCCAACCACCATACTACCACTACTACTGTCGTCGCGTTGCTGCTGCTGCTGCGTCGCCATGGCAAAGTCCCGGCGCATCTTCTGAAAGCCAATGTAGCCGTCGAGGATGCACTTGAGACAGCCACAGCCCGCGCCTTCACAGACGCGGAGAAAGTGGTGCGAGACGAGGTCGCGACTCAGCGCTTCGAGCGTCCCGAGGAAGAACGCGCGCGTGTGGCGCCACGTCGTCTCCAAGTCCGAGATGTCGTTCACGATGTTGCGCAAGTCGCCGTCTTCGTGCCACACGACACGATCGAGTTCGTACTCTTTCGCGACTTGGAGAAACACTTGTGTGTCGATCGCGTCGCACTCGGTGCGTCGAAGCGTCTCGCTGAACATGAGGAGGATGTCGCCAAGGTCGCGGGTGCGGTCGATCGAGAGCACGATCTGCGAGAACTCGGCTGACGTGAGCTGTCCGTCGCCATTGACATCGCCAGCGCGGAATGCGTCGAGGAGGTACGTGTCGCGCCGGAGCTGCTCGTCGCGCCACTCGTACGTCACGAGCTGGAGCAAGTGGTCGACGTTGATCGTGAGGTCGGACGCACTCTGTGGCGTCGCTGCTGTTGGTGCTGCCAGGACTGGCGCTGCGAGGTTCTCAGCGCCAGCTGACGACGTCCCCATTGCCGCGATTGCAACGAGTCGGTCGCAGAATGCGAGCACCGAGTGCTTGCGCATCGCACGGAAGCACAAGTGCGCTGCTTCTTGCGCTTTCTCAACGCTGATGCTCCAGTGCTCCTTGTCTGGGACAACGATGCGCGGAACGAATCGCGTGCGCTTTGCTGGCGCCTGCGGCGTCGGTGCGATTGAACCTCGTCCTGTACTTGGACCGTTAGCGCCAGCAGCAGTGCTGACGTTGACGTCGTCGCACACGATGCACTCGAGGAACTCGAGGTAGTTTGCGAGCTCGGTCTTTGGCACTTCGTCAAAGCAATAGCGCGCAAAGTACTCGACACGGACGTGCTGTGCTCGGTACAGCTCGACCGCGCACGCAAACGCGAGCAAGTGCATGTCGGCGATGCCAGGGAGACCGTAGCTATGGAGGAACTGCTGGTACACGACCTGTGCGAGCGTGAGTTCGCGGCCGCGCATCGGTGCACTTGGCATCGTCGTCTTGCGCCGCCCTGCTGTGAGCATCTCGCCATAGGCGTCAGCGATCGTCTTGAGTACGACGCTCAGCGACTTCTTGGCAAACTGCGTGAGCTGATCGGTGTTCATGCGCCAGGACGTGATGAGGCCACCGATCGAGCGCGGCACCGCAGCGCTGTTGATCTTCTGGTACTTGGCGTCTTTCTTCCGCGGCGACGCAACGTTGCTCGTCTTCCCAAGCAAAGCGTTGAGCGTCAGGGGTGCGAGTCGGTTTGGAAGCACGGAGCTCCGTGGCGGTGCTTTGTCAGTCGTGACGACCAGTGGTGCTGGCAATTCGATTGGCACCACTGGCGGCTCGAGCTCGCTCGAGATGGTCTGGCAGCCAACGTCGACCGACCCGAGCTTGACGTACTCTTGCCACTCCATGGGCTTCGCGACTGCGACAACAGCGCTGAGCTTGCGCTTGAGGTCGTTCGAGAGACCACTGTGCTGCAACGGCAGCTTTGCTACCGTCACTGGAGCATCGGCACTCGTGTGCGTCTTCTCGCTAGCGTCGTCGTCTTGAACGAGTCCATTCCGGAGGATCTGGATGACTCGAGCCTCTGGTTTGCACGCCAAGAGCGTCTGGAACGCACTCAAGATGTCGGGGTTCGCTGTCGGCAGCGCATGTGGGAGCACTACCGAAGTCACTACATCGTCACGGAGCTCTGGGATCGGCGACGTTGATCGATCGAGCATTGGCGTTTCTTCGACGACAACTGGCGGCGGTGGCGGCGCGAGCTTGACGAGGATCTTTGCGCGCTCTGCTGGCGTCAACTGACTCAGGAGCTGCGTGATGCTCTTCTCAACGACGACAAAGTTCAACTTGGTCGGTAACGTGCCAGTGCCGCCACCACCGAGGACTCTGCCTTCGAGGAACGGCTGAAGCACTTGGCGGAGCATCGCCATGCGCGCACTCGCCTCCTTGTCAGCAGCGATCGCGTCGAGGAGGCACTCGATCCAGTGCATCTTGAGCTCAATCTTCATGGTTCCAACGTGCGGCTTTGGATCATCGAGGCTCAGTGGCACTGGCTCTGGCACTGGCGCTGCTGGAGCAACGAGCTTCTTTGACGCAGCAGCAACGGCAGCAGCCGCATCGCTCTTGAGACTCTGGAGCCGCTTCTTCATTGCTTCGGTCGTGTACTTGACGTTGACTTTGTCGAGCCACCCCTCGCGTTCGTCGCGCGAGAGCATCGCAAAGAGCTTCTTCACGAGCTTTAGTCGCGTCACACGGACGTTCTCTGCTGTTGTATCGACGACGGCGTTGTTGTCGCTCGGACGCCGCGGTGTCCCTGCTGGCGCGGCGACGACCCTAACTCCACCTGCACCAGGCTCAGCTTCAATCTCGTCGACAATCCGAAGGAGCTGGAGCCATCGACCATCGAGTGCAAACGCCTCGAGCGCATGGTCCATGAGCGCTGCGAGCTCGGTTGGCTCGAGCGATGGGAGCATCACGGTCGTGACGATCGACAGCACCTGTGCGCTCGTCAAGCGGTGGTGATGGAGAAAGTTCCAGATCAAGAGCTGGAAGTTCTCGATCAACGACTTGATCGACCGCCCACCGCCTCTGCCATCCGTACCGTCGCTGTCGTCGTCGTCGTCGAGGTCGTCATCGAGGTCGTCGAGGTCCCCATCGAGACCGCCACTGGTGACGCTGGAGTTGCGCCGCGTGGCACGCCGCCGGCGCTTGCGCTCGAGGACGCACTTTTCATACTCTTTCGACAAGAGGAGGAACTGCTCGTCGTTCAAGTACGTTGCGAGGTCGCAGAGGAAGAAGTACTCGACGTCTGGACTCGAGAGCTTGTGGTAGAACACGTGCTTGGTCGCGCTCGTGGGGTCGCCCTGCGCGCCGCACGACACGAAGTAGAACCGAAAGAGCATCTCGCCGGCGTTTGGGAGCTGCGCGACGATCGCATGGAGCGTCTCGCTGCTCTCCAAGAGACTCACGTGGTGAAGGAACAGCGCCTTTGCATGCGCGTCAAAGCGCTTGAACACGTCGCGGAACGACTCGACGTCGACGAACTCGAGGATCGCGCAGAGCACCATCTCTCTCCCGCTCGAGCTGAAGTCGCTTGCACTGTGCGCGATCGCGCGACAGAGCTGTGCGCTCGTTGCAAGCGGCACAAAGAACGGATACGCGTCGTCTTCGTCGTCATGGATGCGCTTGTGGACGTGCAGCGCCTGTGCCATCGCAGTGTGCGTCGCATGGACTGCTTGGTAGAGCCGCTCAAAGCGCGAGCTGCTGGTTGGACCGAGTGCGAGGGCTTCGAACGCCCGCTCGAGCTGCGGCAGTGGGACTTGGACCAAGACGCGCACGACTTCGTCGACTGTGAGAGACGCCAAGACGCGCGTGTCCGAGAGACTTCGACTCGCTAAGAGCTCGGCTTGGAGCGTCTGGACGTGCGCAAAGTACGTCTTGCGCTCGTAGCACGTCTGCACGAGCGTCGCCATTGGCACTGCGTCACTATCCACACTGCTGCTGCTGCTGCTGAAGTGGCATCGTCACGTTACCAGTCGCGTCACTGTCGTCCGAGAGGTAGATCGCACTCTCGAGCCCTGCCGCGAGCTTCTCGAGCAAGCTCGTGTAGCACCCGACGATGCCTGGGACTTTGCGCAAGCTCGCGACGCACGCAGCGACTTCGACCGCGCTCGGTCGCGTCCGCGCCGCGCCTTGGATCTCGTCGAGCTTGAGCTCCGTGAAGACTGCAAACGACGCGAAGCGCTGCTTCTCAGTCTCGTACGAGCGGATCCAGCGCCTGATCGCG
>JAASFT010000489.1:0-18790 GCA_023333885.1 Globisporangium parvum
ACAGACGAGCGGGTCCAAAGTCAAGACCCAAATGCCAAGACTCGACACCGCCGCAGAGCGGCAAAGCGACAGAACAGTGGTGCAACGCGATACTGAAGCCAGGACGCGCTCGGTCACTCACTCGCGCGAGTGTATATTCGCATATAGCGAAATGATTCAACGTCAAGTATAGCTACCACCAAAACGACCATGTGCCTTTCAGCGTGTCCTTGGTCTCTTCTGACCAGATATTAATTGTTACTATTGTGTCTATCTTCTTTGATCATATTTTGGAGTATTGTATGTACTCTGGCGTTTCTCTTGCTGTTGGCTGTTTTGATAAAACGTCGGCTTTGATAAATGTATGTCCCATCGGTGAGACTCGTTGCGACCTGTCAAGACGATTGAGTTCACGAACAAAGTAGGGTCACTTGTGTGATTGATTGGCATCGTGCTTCGAATCACTTGTTAGCGACCATGTATGGAATCACGCACACAAAACACAAAACAAATATCCATATGATCCTAGCCAGATGATCGAGCTTCAAGATAGATGTTGTTCATTTCGAAGCGCGAAGCAGTGTAGTTTCACACCCATTTTGATTGGTTTGTATCCCATGCTGGCGTAATTTCCTTCTGAAAACGTACGATTGTCCACCAGAATGGCCGAGTGATGAACGAAAGCGCAAACCGAATCTGTTTGTGGGTGTCTGCGACATGCACACTTTCTTTTTTCGTGACTTGTTCTCTCGAAACCGAGGGCATACGTATTCCGAGTACAATGGTCCGACCATCCCACTTGAATAAAGTATGGCTCACTGAAAAGCGAAATCTTTTTTCTAATCTGATCATCGAATACGCTCGGCGCTCGGTTTTCTCACGCAGACGCCCTCAAAAACGCTCGACTCGACTCACACGAGAAGCACGAAGCTCCAAGCAGCAGCGCACACGAGGTGCCACTCGCGCGCTCGAGCGCTGTCTACATACGCTCTCTCTCTCACACACACGCGCGCGCTCGACGACGCTCGCTAGCAGGGTGTGCGCGCAATGATGGACGGCTCGCGCCGCAGCGAAGTCGCGCTTGAAGCCAGCCGCGCATCGGGCGGCACTGCGACGCCGACGCGATCAGCGCCGAACACGCCGCCTGCATCTGCATCCAACACACCTCAGATGACGACAACAGCAGCGCCGCCGCCACGGTCGGCGACACGCGCGCCACTGCTGAGCAAACTCAGCCTAGCGCCTGACCACTACGCGTTTGCGCGCGAAGCCGAGTGCGGCGTGTGCACCAAGTCGTTCAACTTGCTGCGGCGGCGCCACCACTGCCGCGGGTGCAACATCGCCGTGTGCAAAGAGTGCGGCCGCAAAGCGATTGACCACCGCAAGGGCGAGCGCAGCAAGCCGCAGTGGTACTGTGACAGATGCATCGACGACGACGACGCCATTGAAGTCACTGGCGCGCGTCCGACGCTCAGCAAGCGCTTGAGCTTCTCTGCGCCGTCGTACGCGCCGCCGATGCCGCCCGTCTCGAGTGTACGTTCTCATTGCGCCTATGCATGGATGGCTGTGCGCTGTCGTGCCTCACGCTCTTTCTCGATCGCTCTGTAGCTCGCGAGCCACGCCAAGTTCTGCGTCGAGTGCGGCTACGAGCTCTCGAGTCGCGTCAAGTTCTGCATCGAGTGCGGCACGTCCGTGCGGCCGCAGCTGCTCTCGCCAGTCGGCGCGAGCAGTGATAGCAGCGACCCAAACCGCCTCGCGCGCGCCAACTCGCGCACGTCGATTGGCAACAGCAACCTCATGGTGCGCGCGACTGTCTGTCTCGTCATCTCTCTCTCTCTCTCTTTGGTCGATCTGTCCTGACGCCAATGGCGCTCTCGGTGCTCCTACCACATGACAGATCATTGACGAGCACAGCGATGCGCCGACAGAGCCGATGGACGGCTCTGAAGAAGAGTCGGCGCTTGCGAGCGACGCGAAAGACCTCGAAGCGTCGCAGTCGAACGAGAGCAGCAGCGCAGTCGAACAGAGCGGCAGCGCTGACAGCGACGCGTTTGTGCTGCAGCTCCAAGCCGAGAACGACAAGCTGCGGCAGCGCATTGACAAGATGAAGCGCAAAGCTGCGGAAGCCGAGCGCAAACGCCTCGAGCTCGAAGACGCGCACCGTCGCGCACTCGCGGCTGCGACTGCACAAGCGGCCGAAGCAGCGCAGGCAGCAGCGTCCGCGACGGCAGTGAGCAGTGAGACTCCAGCAGCAGCTCCAGCACCAACACAGTCGTCGAGTGGCGTATTGGCGAAAGCCCATCCGGACTACGTCAAGTTCTTCAAGCTCCTGTCCATGGGTTTGCCAGCCGAGCAAGTGAAGATGAAGATGCAGCAAGCTGGCGCTGATCCATCTGTGCTCGACACGCCAGACGCAGTCATTGGTGGCGCTGGTCCGAGCGCAGACAGCGGTGCGAGTGCCGCATCGACAGCAGGAGCAGCAGCGCCACTGCTCGTGAAAGACGACGCCAAGTACGCCAAGTTCTTCAAACTCGCCAAGATGGGCATGCCAGCGGAGCAGATCAAGCTCAAGATGAGCGCAGAAGGGCTCGACCCGACGCTGCTCGACACGCCAGACGCACCGATGCCTGGCTCCTCGCAGCCCGTGGCGTCACCGACTGGCGCAAGTGCGCCGATGGCCGTGAAAGACGACCCGGCGTACGAAAAGTTCTTCAAGCTCGTGAAGATGGGCATGCCGGCGGAGCAAGTGAAGCTCAAGATGCGCGCGTCGGGACTGAACGCTGATCTCCTCGACACGCCAGACGCACCATCGCCGAACCAAGCAGCAGCCGCGTCTAGTTCAAGCAGCAGCAGTGGTCCTCGCAATGGCATGCTCGCAGGTCTCCCGCCACCGACGGAAGCAGTGACAGTCGACCCTGCGGCTTTGAAAGCGAGTCTTGCATCATCGCTCCAGCGCTCAGCATCTGCTGCGAAAGCCAAGCCAGAGACGCCGCAGCTGCCAAAGAAAGAGCCTGTGAAGCCGAGCGTCGAGCTCCGTCCGCTCTTTTGGACGCGCGTGCCAGTGAACGTCGTGAGCAGCACGCTCTGGATGAAGCTCGACGACGCGCACGCAGCGTTTGACGTCGATGAGATGGAGTGGCTCTTCCGGAAGAACGCTGCAGATGCGAAGAAAGGCGAGGATAGCAAGAAGAAAGACGGCGGCAAAGACGCAGCAGCGGCAGCGCCGCAGACGGTCTTGCTCTTGGACCCGAAGCGGCAACAGAACGTCTCGATTGCGATTGCGCGCTTCCGTATGTCCGCAGCGGACATTAAGAGCGCGATCTACGCCCTCGACGGCTCGAAGCTTACGTCCGAGATCCTCAATGTCCTCATTTCGATCTCGCCGACGTTGGAAGAGCAGGACCTCTTGAAGAACTACGACGGCGACGAGAAGCTCTTGGGGAACGTCGAGAAGTTCTTCTTGGAGCTCCTGACGATCCCGCGCTACACGCAGCGCATCAAGTGCTTTCGGTACAAGCTCCAGTTCGAGAACCGGATCTTGGAGACGCAAGCGCAGCTCGATACGCTCGTCGCTGCGACCGACCAAGTGAGCGAGAGCGACAAGTTTCGCCGCGTGCTCGAGCACGTCCTGGCGATCGGGAACTACTTGAACGGCAGCACACCGCGCGGCGGCGCGTACGGCTTCAAGCTCGACACACTCACAAAGCTCCACGCGTTGCGGTCCGTTGATCCGCGCGTGACGCTCATGCACTTTCTATTGCGGCAGCTCGAAGAGAAAGCGCCGGACGTGATCGCAGTCGCTGGCGAGCTCCCGCACATTGGCGAAGCGAAGCGGCTGTCACTCGACCAGCTCCGCGCAGACTTGTCGTCGTACAACACGGAGCTCGCGATGCTCCAAGGCCAAGTGCGCGCATCGAAGACCGATCGCATTGACGGCGATCGGTTCTACGAGCAAATGGCGCCGTTTGCGCACGACGCGGCCGAAGTGCTCGAAGAGCTCGGGCGGGACTTTAACGCCCTTGAGACGTCGTACCACGAGCTCGTGAGCTCGTTTGGCGAAGACCCGCGCAAGGTCGGACCGATGGAGTTCTTTGCGATCCTCGAAGAGTTCATCACAGAGTTCAAGAAAGCGTACCGACAGAACCAGACGAAGGAGTACCAAGCGATCTACGAGAGCGCCAAGGACGCACGCGAAGACGCGGCGCGCATAGCTGCAGAAGAGCGCCACGCCGAGAGCACAAAGCCCGTGCTGGCACAGGTCGTCGCCGTGCTCACTGCGTGGGCACAAGCGCACCCGAGTGTCCGGTCCGACGACTTGATTGACGAGTTCAACGCTGCGCTGCACCGCCTGAGTGTCGACGAGCTCACGCCGGACGACTACTGCGAGTACGTGCGCAAGCTCGTGGGCTCAAAGGTCGCGGCAAAGCTCATTCTCGACGCCGCGAAGCTGCTGTTTGATCCGCAGAAGCGCGACGCGCTCCTCGCTGCGCGCGAGCGCTTTGTCGAGCACGTGAAGCGCGAGAAAGAGCACAAGAAGCGGTCGTCGCTCGTGTCGCCGCCGTCTGGGACCACCACCAGCGCTGCTGGCGCAACCGACCGACCGCGCGCAGTTTCGTCCAGTGGCGGGAGCAAGCGACGCATGCGCGTTGCGGCGGCGCTCCAAGTCGACGACATTGAGCCAGTGGTCGGCGAAGCTGCGGCGCAGCTGCACAAGTCGATCCTCGAGTCTGTGCAGCACGCGTTTGGTGGCGACACGAAGAAGATGAAGGTCTTCACGTCGACGACGCGCAAGTACGGGAGCGAGCAGATCACGGCGCGCGAGTTCTACCAGTACTTGACCGCGTCGTTCGAGCCGGACTTTGTCGGTCGGCTCGTGCCCGACCTCGCGCGGCTGCTCCAGGACGCGGAGAAGCGCCATGCGCTCATTCGC
The DNA here is from genome assembly GCA_023333885.1 of Globisporangium parvum. Lineage (NCBI taxonomy): Eukaryota > Oomycota > Peronosporomycetes > Pythiales > Pythiaceae > Globisporangium > Globisporangium parvum. Next base: position 4,910 of record JAASFT010000489.1, read on the forward strand.
GCGCTGTGCGAGAGCGCACCAGGGTGGGAGAAGTTCTCGGGGCTATAGACGAAATTTTGAGAGCTGGCCGATCGCCTGCTCGCCTTTTACGAAGGGCAAGCGCGAGAGGCACGCGACGAATGGTTGGTCGCCTGGACGCGCTTGTCGCACGCAAAGCTGAAGATGATCGTCAGGCGGCGTGCAAGGTGCGCGCTTGCACGGGTTGCTGCTGGTGCAAGCAAGCAAGAGCGCGAGGCGCGACGAGTTGCCAAGAGGCGCTGTCTCAGCTGCGCTGCTTTGCTCCGAGGCGCTCGCACGATCGCGGCAACTCGACCACGCGATGTAGGATGAAGGGAAGAACAGTAGGAGGAGAGTAGCAGTTGCAGTAGCAGTAGTAGCAGTAGTAAATAAATGCGCGCGCGCGACTAGAGGCGTTCGAGGCTACAGCTGGAGACTCGTGGAGCTGCGCTGCGACACGAGTGCGCCGACTGGGATGTCGCTGTAGTGCTTGGGCTTGCGCGCTGCTGTTGCTGCCGCTGGATCTGCGCCGGCTTTCTCCTCCTTGGCGCGCCAGAGGTCCTGCTGATCCTTGAGACCGCGCACCCAGCGCTTCATGTCGCCCTTGCTCTCGGCGCGCAGGAAGTAGCTTCGCTCGGGCGTCTTGAGCACGAAGCTGAAGACGCCGTGGTCGCCGTTCTCGAAGCGCCGGATCGACTCGATGCTCAGGAGCTCAATGACCTTGGACGCGTCGGCCGACGCCTCGGTCTGGTAGTACTTGAGCTGCTTCCCCTCGAGCGCAAAGAAGCGCTTGTTCCACTGCGACGCCAGCAGACGCTCCGCCAACTTCATCTTGTAGAGGTAGCCGCTGATGGGTACAGGTCCGCGCTCGTTGCTGCGCGGCGCCTTCATGCTGGTGGTCTGTGTGCGTTTGCTTGCGTTAGCGTTTGTGAGTGTTGCTGTTGTCAGTGGCGGCGAAGACGTGCGCGCTCGTTGCTCGCTGGTGCTCTCGAAGCGCGAAGGCGTCGAAATCGCGAGTGAACGAGAGAGGCACTGCTCGTTGCTTGAGCTCAAGCGGAGCGCGCTCACACGCTCACGCAGAGCGCGTGCACATGTCCAGGATAAGAGCGTCTTGTGCGGCTATACCTGGCCCAGCATGATCAGGATCGCAACCTGAACTCGCTGATCAAGCCGATCGAGCACGAAACGAGCTGTTGCTATTCCGAGACACTGGGCTCATGGGTTCAGCACCGCGTTGCAGTCAGTCCTGCATCCCTGGGGATGGCGGCAGCGTGACGCCGGCGCTGGCAATCAGGAGCGGCCCGCAAGCTCGGCGGACGCACGCTTGGTGGAGCATGTGGCGCGCATGGCGAAAGGACACGGCAAGCGTATCCCAGCAGATCCGGTTTGCAGTCTGTGGCCATGGCGCCGTCTTGTGGTCTTCAAGCGGGTCGACCCGCTTGTATGCGTGTGTCGGTTGGAACGGACTGAATGGATAGATCCACGAGCCACTCTGCGTTCGTGTGGCTCTCGTCGTGCAGCCATGTTGTTCCCATCCACGTAGCGCAGCGGGCGTTCGCGTCCGTGTCTGTCTGCCCACTCGCGCGCGCGTGCGCGTCGGTCCTCTGCGTGCAGGTTCTTTGCGGACGACTCGTGCGCGCGCCGACCTCGAAGCAGTGCTTTGCTTGCATGGGGTGACATGACTTCGCCTCGCAACTCGAGCACGAGCAAGTGAGCGAGGACGCAAGCAAGCAAGGATGCAGCGAGCAGCAAGTGCAAGCAAGCGAAGGTGGCGTGTTGCCACGCTTTCTCAGCACCAGGTCGGCACTGTCGAGACGCCAAGAGAGGCAAGAGAGGCGGTGCTGCCGGATGACCGCGATGGCATGTGGTCGACTGAACACTACTGACCCGCGTGTCGAGTCGAGTCGACTCAACCGTGGTCGGCGCGCGAGGAGAAGAGGAGGACCTCGGGCTGCTTGCTGTCTGCGGCTTTCCTCGCGCATGCCGCGGACTTGTCAAGTGCATGCGATCGCGGTCGCAGCAAAGAAGGAGAAGGAGAAGAAGAGGAGGGTGTACGTGAGAGAGCGAGAGCGCGGTCGCGACGCAAGAACAAGAACAAGAACAAGAGCAGGATGTGTGGTCTCGTCGCGAGCGCGTCAACTCGATCGAGGGGCGTCCGCACTCACGAGCAAGCGCAAACAGGCGAACCAAGATGTGGAAGTACCCACGCAGATCGGTTGCTGAATCGGCACGCATCTCGGTCGATAGATCGTCTTGCCAGTGCGCTCCGATCGCCACAAGTCGTAGAGTACGCGAGCTGGCGTCTTGCGTCTTGCGTGTGGGCCTTGCATCTCCGCACAGCGCGAGAGAGCGAGAGGGCGTGAGTGGTGCATCCAAAGGGACAACCTGCCAGGCCAGGACACGCTGGAGATCGTCCCACGCCGCTTTGTATTGCGCGCGCGACGAACCAGATCGACTCGAGCTTGCTCAACAGCGCTGCCCGCAGGATCTGCTCCTCATGCTACTACTGATGCTGCTACTGCTGATGTTGGTGCGCAGTGCTCGCCGCGCGATTACCGAGCCTCCGGTAAACCTGCCATGGCCTGCATCGAAAGCGGTCGCGACCGAGCGCTCGTTGAGCATTGCCCATGGCAACAGCAACACCATCAACGCTGTCGCGTGCGCGTGTTGAGGGCACCCGGTCCTGTCTCCGCGCAGTCGAAATCGAAATCGACTGCTGTCGTCGTTCGTGCACCTCGGTGTCGTTCACTCGCGCGCGAGCACGATGACGTGACAGCAAGCTGACTCTTTCTTTCACACCGAGTCTCTCGAAGCAGCGGCGACTCCTGGACAGGAACGCCGTTCACGACAACAACAACAACCATCAGCAGCAGCAGCGCAACGTGCAACGCAAAGCAAGCCGCGCGCAACAGCCAGCCACGTTGCTTGCCAGTCCTTTGCGAATGCCTCCACCACACACGGGAGCTCTAGCTTTACCATGACGACGAGAATGCTTGCTTTCCCAACACGCTTCCCAATCAATGCCTTCACGAGTTCATCTGTTCACGACGGACGGACTGCATGTCCGAACACTCACTCACTCACTTCAAACGACGTCTGACGTGGCGTCAAGGTTCTTTCGGTGCTCTACCATGCATGCGCCTGCGGATGCCTCCATCACGAGGTGTTTTCAAATCAGCGACCCTGCTGGCATCACCATCGTCGTCGTCTTCGTCGACTTCACTCACTCTCGTTCTCTCTCTCTCGTTCTCACTCTCTCTCCCAATGCGAGCAAGGACTCGCATGGGGATCCAGCAGCAACGACAACGGCAGTGACCTGATGAGAACACCCTCACGACAGCGACTCAGCGCGCGCATATGGCATTCAGCCATCGTGCGAGCGCTCGCAGCTAGGATCCACTCACACACGCACATACTCAGGCACCGCCGCAACGAGCGCACCAAGCGCGCCAAGCGCGAAGCATGGAGCGCAATAAGCTCAGATAGCTCCAGGCGGAGCTTGGTTCAGCGAAACCATGCTGGTGCGAGCATTCAGTCATGTGTCAAGAGCAGTCACAGCGTGACGTCTACTGGACTAGCAACCAAACGAGCGCTCACTTGATATCACCAGCTGGCTGCTGATGAGGCGATCGAATCGACCGGTCATCGCGCTCGAGCACATCCAGCTGGACGTGTGTGCGATGTCCAGGTGGTGATTGATCGACATGTCGACCGATAGGTTGATCAGTTGCTTTGTCCGGATCCCTGTGCACATGCAGAACTTGCTCAAGCAAGTCCTGAGTCCTGAGCGGGTGGACAGCAAGCAGGCAATGGAGACACCATGCGGTGTTCATGTAAACCAGGAGTCTTCGTGTTCTCCATCTGACCGATCACCGTTCAGCAGTAGTGTGGAGCGGATGTCTGTATGGATTTGGGCGACCGCAGGTGCAGGCGATGATGACACCTACCACCGCCAGTCATTGCGCGCGCCGACACAGCCTGGATGGCGACGACAACAACGGCTCGGACCATCGCGTTGTTGCTGCTGCTGCTGGAGCAAGCGCCAATTTTCGAGAAACGATCGAGTTGAAGCCGGCTGAGCTCGCGCGCATGTGTCACAGTGCGCTGATGATACTGCGAACGCCTTGATCGGAGCGCAACGCGTTGCTGCTGGGTGGCGACTCGAATCTGAGCGAACCGGTGACCACGACACTTGAGAAAAGCTGCGATCGATCGATCGGCCGCTGTGTGCAGACGTCCGTCCGTCACGCATGCGTTGTTTGTGCGTCCGACCGGTTGATCGGTCGACGCAGGTTGAGAGCCGATCTGCGTGCGAGCGTCCAGCGCGCGCGTGCGTAGTGATCGGTCTTTACAGTCCAAGCTGGCTTTGCCGAGCCTCGTGTTGTTCGTGCACGTTTGTGTTGCTTGCCAGCAGCAGCAGCGAGTACTGTGGGCAAAGCGCGCATTGCGATCCACAAGCGAATCGAGTCAGCCGCAGCGCGGCGTTTGAGGGACTGCTTCAAGGAGTCAGCGCGCTTAGGGCCGTCCTGTCTGCTCCTTCGCGAGGTGGAGGAGGTGGACCAGCTGGGAAGAATGACCCAACCAGCTGGCGCGCAGGCGCTGCTGATGCTGCCCATCTGCTGCGAGTTTCCCACGCGTCTCGAGCCTCGGGCTGTCGTGGCTCACGCGCTGCTGCTGGCGGTTGGCGTGCACGCGGCGGGCGGCGGCGGCGGCAACAGCAACAGCAACAGCGCTCGGTCGCTACGACCGCGCGAGCGAGAGCTGGAGTGCCAGCCGGTCCATCGCCTGGTCCGTCTTGCTGACTGCCCGACTCCGACTGCGAGGCGAGTGTGTGAACGCGAGCGTGCGAGCGAGTGGGAAGGCAAGCGGCGAGCGACTCGCCCACACTCCCGGCCACAACGAAATTGCTGCTCTCGGGTGAACGAGCGAGTCGACCGCGCACAGGAACGCGAATCGCCGCGAACACAGCCCCACGCACACTCGCACGCGCTCACTCACTCACGCAGCACTCGAGTCACTCCACACACACACAACACGCCCGCAGCGTCGACGCACCTCTCACAAGTCCGATCCGCAGGGCTTGTCACACTCGACACCATACCCACTCGCCGCGCCATGTCGATTGAAAGCGCGCAGCAGGCGAGCGCGAACCCGAACGCGACGCCGCGCCATGCAGCCGCCAACAAAGCAACGGCGCCGGCGCCACAGCAGCAACAGCAAGTCGCAATGAGCGCCATGGTCCAGATGAACGACGTCCTCCTCGGCGACGAGATGTCCATGATGGGCTGCGACGTCGAGTCGTGGAACACCGCGCGTCCGCACTTCCACATGCAGCCGCACACGCCGCAGACTGCGCCGCCGCAGCCAACCGCGTTCTTTGCGTGTCCGCCCGCGAACCTCACGCGCCACATGTCGCTCCCAGTCTCGATCATGCGCCACGACGCAGTGCACCACCCAGTGCTCCACTATGCCGCGCCACCATCGACACCAGCGCACGCAGTCGCGATGCCGCCGACGCTCGTGCGCCACCACAGCCACGGCTACGTCATGACGCCGCAGCCGCAGCACGTGCAGTTCCACGTGAGCCGCCCGGTACACGCGATGCAGATGCAGCAGATGTTCGAGCTCAGCATTGCGCACCAGCACCACCACGCGCAGCTCTCGCCGCACGCGATGGCGATCAAGCACGAGCCGGCGTTCGCGCCGGGTCTCAACGTCGAGCCAATGCCGTTCGCGCCGTCGAGCGACGGCAAGACGCAGACGCAGACGCAGCAGCAGACGCGTCTGAGCATCGACGACAGCTTCGACCTCGAGCCACTGCCGTACGCGGTCTTTGGCTCGTCGGAGCGTCCGAAGAACATCCAGCAGCTCGAGTCGGCGATCGAGTCCCTCGACCGGCTCTTGCCCGACATCGAGCACGACCTCTTCCAGCAGCAGCAGCAGGTGCAGCAAGCCAACGTGGCGTTTGCGACCATGGAGCAGCAGCAGCACGCCATGGCTGTGAACGCGAACCTCATCACGCCGCGACCAGTCATGTACGGCCGCAGCGCGCTGCCGCTGCTGCTGTCGCCACAGGGCAAAGACCTTGCGACGTCGCCCGCGACAATGTCGGCGATGGCGCTCTCGGGCATGCTCGTGAGCAACCAGAGCTACGGCAGCAGCTACACGCCCAAGTCGGCACGCAACATGGCGACGTGCAGCGTCGACGGCTGCGACCGCCGTGTGCGGTCCAAGGGCTTTTGCAAGACGCACGGTGGCGGCCGCAAGTGCAACATCGAGGGCTGCAAGAAGTCGAGCCAGAACGGCGAGTTCTGCATCGGGCATGGCGGCGGGAAGAAGTGCAAAGAGGACGGCTGCGCGAAGGCGGCGCAGTCGCACGGGCTCTGCAAAGCGCACGGCGGCGGCGCGCGGTGCAAGTTCCTCGACTGCAACAAGAGTAGCCAAGGCGGCGGACTGTGCCGCGCACACGGCGGCGGCAAGCGCTGCCAAGCGAGCGGGTGCCCGAAAGGCGCGCAGCGCGGCAACTTTTGCGCGACGCACGGCGGCTTCCGGAACTGCAAGATCGACGGGTGCGTGCGCACGGATCGCGGCGGCGGGTTCTGCGAAGTGCACCGCCGGGGGCGACTGTGCAAGATCGACGGCTGCAAGAAGCTGTCGCGGAACCAGGGCATGTGCACGATGCACATCCGCGAAGAGAAGCAGGACGAGACGGCCGAGAGCGAGGAGGATGTGGCAGTGGCAACGACGACGGCGGTGCTGCTTGAAGCCTAAGCGTCTTGTGTCCAGTCCCGTCAAGAGAGTCGAAGAGAGCGCGCGCCATGTGTGCGCGCGGTCGATGTGTTGGTGTATTCAGTGGAGTCCCGGTCCGCGCGCGAGGTGTTGCCGATGAAGAAGGCAGCACGAGCGCAGCGGCATGTGGCGTGTCGTCGAGCGTGTCGTAGTGAGAGAGTATCGTAGTGAGTATCGTAGTGAGTGAGTCGTGAGTGAGTGCGTCAGTGAAGACAGCAGCTTCGAGTATTTAGCACTTCAGTGTGAGTGCAGTGACGGCGGCGTGGATCGAACACGCGTGCCAGCGCCTCAACGTGAACAACAAGTGCGATGCATGAACGACTCGAAGCCTTCTCTAGCGTCTCGTGTCCGCTGGGTCTCGTTCACCGGAGCTCTTCGTGCCAGGAGCAGCTCCAACGGAGCTCGTCATACCTGGAGCAGCTCACCGATACGCTGGATCCACTGCTTTGCTCAAGATCTCGTACGACTGCGTGTCGTCGCCACAGGCGCTCGGAGACGTCTCGTCAATGCGAAAGCCGAGCTTGTGCTGGTAGAACGCAAGTGCCGCCGTGTTTGTCTTGAACACTGTGAGCACCACGAGCTTCATGCGCTGCTTGCGCGCGACGAGCAGCAACGTCTGCATGAGGAACTTCCCGAGTCCCTTGCGCTGCATGCGCGCAGCGACTTGGATCTCGTACACGTACAGCACTTCGACGGCGTCGTCGTCGACAAAGCGAAAGTGCACAAAGCCAGCGAGCGCTGCTGCGTCCTCGCTCTCATCCGCGTCGAATGCGAGCAAGTAGCGCGCCTCGGGCTCAAACAGCTCGCGCGCTTTTGCCTCGGCGTCGTAGCCCCAGTCCGAGCTCTTGTACTGCTCCTTCATGTTGGCTTCAAAGAGCACAACGATTGCGTCGCGCGTTGCGCTCTCGAGCTGCGCGGCGTGCTTGCACTCCACGCGCACGTTCACGCCATTGCGCGCAAACGTCGTGAACGCAGCAAAGTCCGCGAGCACGTCCTCGACTGCGTTCGCGGCAGCGAGCACGACTTCGTGCGGCTGCAGCACATTGCTCTTGATGCTGCTGCTGCTGCTGCTGCTCTGCGTCGTCGTCGTCGTCGTCTTCTTCGCTCCTCCTTTCTTGCTCTTCTTCGCCATGTTCACTACCACGAGCAACGCTTTGCGTGTCAATATTGAAAATGGTGCCAACCGCAAATGGAAATGGCGCCAACTGGAGATGAACCTCGATGTCAACAACAATAGCGACACAAGCGCCTTCGTGCTGTCCAGACTCGACGCCTGCGTCCTGCCGCGACGATGCGCCTGCGCTGTGGCGACGAGATGCTGACGCTCGGGCCACAGCTGCGGCTCAAGAAGAACACGTTTCAGGGACTCGTGCTCCCGCTCGCAGACGCACACCACGCACTCGCGCTCCTCGATCGCGTCAAGCTCGTGCCACGACTGCGCAAGTTCCAGCACTTTCCACACGCACTGCGCGTTCGGCGGTCGCTTCGCAGCAGTGGTGATTGCAGTAGTACACCAGAGCTCGATGCGCTCGAAGAGCTCCAGCGCACCAAGTGCTACCGAGCATCGCCAGACGCAGAGGTGCTCGAGAGCTGGGACGACGACAGCGAAGGCGGTGTAGGCGGCCGTCTGCTGCATCTCCTGCAGCAATGGCAGGTCGAGAACGTCGCAGTGCTCGTCGCGCGGCAAGACGACAGTCTCTGCGGACGGCTCATCGGTCCTGAGCTCTTCAAACTTATGCTCGAGGCTGCGAAGCTCGCGCTCGAGCAGTACTACGTCGAGCGTATCAAACCGTCGGACGCGGCAAAGCTCGAGCTGATGGAAGTAGCGCCAGCGAGCACACCTGGCGGGCCGTACCAGCCACTGTCTGCGCGGCAGCGCGAGGACACAGACAGCGCGCAATCGAGCTCGAACCAACCACAGGCAGCAACCACACCAGCAGCAGCAGTCTGCTTGATGACGAGCGACACGATCCCGTCGTGGCCAGCGACGCACCAGCCGACGTCGGATGGAGGCGGCCGCAAGGGCGTGCGACAGGGCCGGATCAACCACTTTCTCCACCAACGCACAGCACGCACCAAGCCACTCGAGGACGCAGCGACTGCGCTCGCGAACAACCCGCTCTCGGTCGGACGCGCTGGAGCGGCATCAATGCCTGATGTCAGCGACGACGTCACGCACACGTCAGGCGGCATCGAGTGGCTCCAGATCTCACGTGACGAACTCCTCAAGCTCAAGAGCATCCGTGTGCCAGTGAAGGAGCTGCACTACCTCTTCATGTGCATCGTCGTGCTGCTCGAGAAGTCACCAAAGCAAACTCGGAAGGTGGCGCCGACGCCCAAGCAGCAGGAAGAGTTCACGCCCGCGAACTTCTCGTGGCTCAAGTGCCGCGACGTGCTGCATCAGTCGCACGTGTGGAGCGAGCGCCTCAAGACGCTGCGTGGCGCAGAGCTCACAAAAGCGCAGGTCACGGCGCTCCGAGCGATCTTCCAAGAACCGTCGGTGAATGCGACTGCGCTCCTGCGCGTCTCGGTCGCGAGCGTCAAGATCTTTGCGTGGCTCCAGCGCCTGCTCGACGAGTACGACGAGCTCGAGCTCGGACTGTGCGAGCAGCCGGGACCAGCAGTGCCACTTGCGCACGACACTCCATTGCCGACGTCGTCGCTACAGGCGAGCGCTGTGCTGCAGCCGCGTCCGCCTGCGATGCAAGACACCCAGAACGAAGAGCAGCAGCTCGCGACCGAGTTCCACAGCCACAGTCGCAAAGCGCATGGCGTGAAGATCGTCGATCGAGGACGGCTGTTCACACACGCCTCGCGCTAGGACAGCCAAGAGAGCGACTGTTTGCCGAAGAGAGAGGCTAGCATCAAGACACACGGAGGCAAGGATGTGTGATTGGTGGTGGCGGTGATGGTCGATAGAGATACAGAGGAGGCGCTTGCTTGTCGAGTCCTCGTGCTACAGCTGCAACGTCGTGGCGATGAAGCTCAGACAGCACGCGTCTCGCGCACTTGGCGCTCAATCTTCTTGCGGATCTCGTCCACTGGCGACGAGTTGTCCTTCGGCTTGGCGATCTAGAGGACGTTGGCAGTGAGCGCAAGTTTGGTCAGTGGACTGGCACTTGTGATCAAGACCAAACACACGCAGACCCTCATGACGGTGCTCATGGTGCAGACGTACCAAGAAGATCGCGGTGAGCAGCGCGAAGACGATGATGGCGTAGACAAAGAGGTTGTACGCCCAGAAGAAGCTCATGCCCTGGAGGTGGTAGATCTGCGTCCCCATCATCGTGCGAATGGACGTGAGGCGGCCGTAGTCCTTGAACGCTTGGTCGCAGAACTGCACCGCGGGGATCGAGCATGAGAGCACGAGACCGAGGTTGAAGAACATCGAGTTCATGTACGTGCCGTGGAGCTTCATCGGGTGGAGCGCAAAGCAGAAGCAGCGCATGCCAAACTTGAAACAGCCCTTGACTGCGCACGCGAGGAGGTACGTGCTGAAGACGCCGACCGAGATCGTGCCGAAGAGCGGGAACCACTGGTCGAACCAGATGAAGTACGAGTTGAGGAACGGCACGAGCGGCACGGGCGGGAGCATGTAGAGCGCGATGTGGAAGATCCAGATCGTGCTCACGAGCGCCGCGACGCAGCCGACGAGGAGCTTGAAGACCGCGACGAGCGGGTTGTAGTTCTTGTAGTCTTCGTGGCAGAGCTTGAGCTCGTCCATGTCGCTCTCGAGCAAGTACACCGACTGCTTGAACTTGTTGAGCGTGACGAAGTCGAGGCGCTTCTGCTTCTTGCGCTCCCATGACGTCTTAGCGCCGCCGCCTGGACGCTCCATCGTGGCTTTGATTGACCGGCCGAGCTCAATCAGCTCCGCTGAGCGCTTCTGGATGCAGAGCTAGTGCATGCGAGCGAACGAGCGGGCGAGTGTGGGCACGGATGAGAGACTGAGGATACGAGGCGACCATCGCTGTGTCATTCACAAGCACACGCACTGACCTTCTGGTGCGCGTAGACATCAGCCGAGATGAACTTGGGGCGGTGTGCGTACGACCTGAAGCATGCGACAACATATCAGAGTGTTCCTCGTGAGTCCTACAGAGCTGCGAACATGCCCAGAGGCGTTGACGCAGCGACAGTGTGACGCACAGGATGAGGTCGAGCGGGAGTGCAATGAGACCGATGCCGCAGAAGATGCAAAAGCCGAACCAGCCGATGAAGCTGACGAGACCCGTGATGTAGACTGGGAACGAGACGTCGAGCGTGACGGTCACAGTCTGCGCTGCGATCTTCGACGCGCTCTCGAGCTCGGACGCGGAGAGCGTCGCGCCGTCAGTGTACGTGTGGAAGCCCTTGGACGCAGACGCCGAGTTGATCTCGAGCGCGCGCATAGGGATGTGCGTCTTCGAGACCGTGACGTAGAGCACGACAAAGAGCGCGATCGCGACTGCGAGCGTCGCGATCTCCATCTTGAGCGCTTCGAGCCACTGGCGATTGCCGACGTTGTCGTCGCCTTCGTCGGCTTCGTAGTAGTAGATCGAGTACGGCAGGAGCACGACGATGATGAAGATGATCGACATGAACACGATGAGCCAGAGCAAGTCCATGTTGATGTTCCCGCACGCGGTGTTCCAGCCCTCGGCGCAGCCGATCGCATTCGAGTTGTTCGCGACGTCGAGCGGCAGGAGCAGCACGCAGCACTCGGCAAAGAGCAGTCCAAAGATTTGTGGATGCAGGACACTGAGAATGGTGAGTCTCGACCAAGCGAGCGCAGTTGTGCGAAGCAGAGAGTCCGATACGAACCACGAGCGCTTTCGGGAAGTACGCCGTGTTCTTGTCATCGTCGTGCTGGAAGTAGACGAGGATGTAGACGTTCGCGAACAGGAGCGCGAATGTCATGACGATGATGATCACGATGAGGAACCAGTCGACCGCCATCGCCCCGAGGTGCTCTCGAGCGTTCGTTCGCTCGCTCCGTTGCTCCGCTGCGGACCGACGCACAACGTGTGCGAGCAGTTCCGAGTGACGCGATGCAAACGTGACTATTCACGCGACTGTTTGAAACGGATGTCGCTGGGCACAATTGGGCACAGCGACTGACTGACTGACACAGACGTCGAGGTTCGATCATGGACGTCATGCGCACTGGTGCCTTTCGAGTCTTGCGCAGCAGGGCAGTGGTTGAGGACGTGAAGGCGACGCTTTTGACGCGGAATCCATCTCGAGTCATGAACAGTGAAAGGCGCTGCTTTCGAGACATCAACGCATCGGTCGCCGAGTTGTCGCCACACAGCTCATGGCGATCGGTGCAGCACCAAAGGGAAGCATGAGAATGGCCGAGTGGCAAGGCATCGCGCACCAAAACAGCCGCACCAAGTGACACCGCTGTGATAGGCACTGTCTCGAGAACAACGGGGAGATCACCTCACAGTCGAGAAGACCCGCCAGCACACATCGCCGAGTGACGACGCGTCGCTCTAACGCAGTGCAACGAGTGTGCTTGCAAGTCTTCGGGGTACATTACAACAGCACACTCGCGCATCGACACGTAGAGAGCGGACGCAGACATGAACATGCAGACATGCACACGCAAGTGATGGTGGTGGTGGTCGTGGGCCTCAGAAGGTTCTGTCTAAGCACTGCGGCACCGACGTATCGAGTGCCGCTCATGCAGTAATTGGACATTGGATTTGTTGATCATCACAGGCAGCCACGCTATGGCGAAGACCGATGCACACGCACACACATGTACAGCAGAGGCACATACACACGCACACACAGAGACGCCACTGGTTTGGACTGAGGCGCTTTCAGCGGCGACGATTCGAGAGTGAGCTTGCTTTGCTTCAAGGCAAAGCGAGCTGGAATCGCTGGCTGTGGGGGCAGTGAAGTGGGATGACTTGAGAACTCTATAGTTTGACAATGACTTGATGTAAGTATTCAGACCAACATAGGGCGTACACTATGTGCGCACACACAAGTCATTTTCAAAAAACCGCATAAAACCTCATTTTTAGAGATTTTCAAAAAATTCGGAATTTGCCCTAAACTTGAACAATGTCATCGTTGAGTGCGTTGAGTGCATCGTTTATGCACTCAAAACATCCACCAAAAGGTCTACTGCAAGTTGCTGGACATACCGATAGCATATCCTTGTGAAGAATCGAGTTTATACCAAACGCTGCCCGCAACTTCCTGTTCTGTCGCAGTAGCAAGATAATATGCATTAATAGATGTAGTAGAATGTAGTGGATTTGATGCTGCATTTGTCCAAGGTGTTTTTCGCACACAAGCCGAAACACACACAAGCAGCAGCAGCAGTCGCTCGCATCAGCTCGAGCGAGACACCAGAGCAAGGGACGCGTCCGTCGTAGAGCGAGAGAGCCATGGCTGCGAGCACGACAGCGACGCGCAATGCAGCATCCTCGCCCCGCGAGAGAGCCTCTCGCTCCTGCTCTCGCTCTGCATCCCGTTCGCAGCGCGAGCGCCATCGCAGTTCCAGCGACGCGCGTCGCCATCGCTCATCGCATCACATGTTCCGGGGTCATTATTGTTCGCTATTTGCTAGCGAACAATCATACAAAGGCAAGTCAATTCCGAAATCTAGATTTCGGAAGTGCGGTACTACCGATTTCCTAAATGTTAGCTTTCACCAATGACATTTGAACAAACCTTGCTCATCATCGACTCGACTTCATGGGAGTCATGGAAGGCATGTACTCTTCAACCTCCTCCGACTCGCTCTGCGATCCCTACGACTTGCTCGTCGACATCGTGTACCCGTTCCTGAACAACTACTTGCACACGACTGGCACACACACTGCGAACGGGCTGCTCTCGATCCCGTGGACCTGGCGCGTCTCCGACTGCTAATGATGCCTTTCAAGCAAACCAGACGATCTCAGTCAGCAAGCAAGCAAGCATGGCGGATGAGCAAGAAGTCGTGCGTCGCTGCAAGCAGGGCAAGCACATCTACGTCGCCGAGATGCACCGCCCGCGCACGAAGAACGCGTTCAACGACGCGATGTACCAGCAGCTCATCGCAGCGATCGACGAGTACGAAGCAGACGACGAGCTCCACTGCCTCGTGATCAC
>JAASFT010000049.1:0-58022 GCA_023333885.1 Globisporangium parvum
CATTGCTGCTAAGAGCGACCCAGAGCCGCAGCATCCGCGCGCGTGCGACTTCAGGCTCCATCGTATCTGGCGCATGTGAGGAGACCATCGAGGTTGAGGTCGCTCAAAGGAGGGAATGTGGTAGTGACAAAATGCAGGGAACACGCCGGAGTCGATGCTCTACCATGACGATGTCTGCAAGGTGCGTGCTCTGTTCAACGCGCTGCCCTGGCGACGTCTCGCTCGCTCGCTCGATGAAAGGCGCTTAGCCATCTCTCGCCTGTATCTCGTACTAGTGTACGAATGACTGTGCGCGATCACGGCGTCTGTTGCACCGCACGGTGCGCTTGCTCCGCGTCACTCTCGAGCTCAGAGCGGCGCTCGCGCTTGCGAGCTTCTGCGTTTGGACCGCTGAAGAGCAGTGTGTCGAGCTCGCTCTCGGCGCGAGCGACGATCTCCAGCAAGTCGTGCTTCGTAATGAGCTCTTTCTGGTACGCGGCGAGCGCTGCACCTGCGTACGTCGAGAAGAAGTCGACGCCGTCGCTGCAACGGATCATGAACACACAGGTGCGTCAGGTAAGTCCCAAGACCATGCGAGTCTCTCAGAGGACTCGAGAACGCCGGGCTCCGGAGTCTCACGCCAAGATATCTACGGACGTACGCGCGGTAGATCGCCTTCGCTTGACCGTCACCTGTGGTCGCAGACGCCGGGTTCACGTCGTGGATGAACGTCCCGAGCACTCGGTCTGGGAACGTCTCGAGGAGCTTGGCTGCGAGGAGCGCGTCGCCCTGGCCCGAGTCGCCAAAGAACACGAACTTGAACTCGGGGTAGAGCGACGCAAAGCGCGTGAAGTTCTCCATCTTGAGGCTGCAGATGACGATCCAGAGACGTGAGTCCTCGCAGTGCACTCAGAGCACGACCAAGGACCGCCACTGATACGGACCTGGCGATCTTCTTGCTGCTCACGAGTCCTTTCACAGAGCCATTGAGCACAGTCGCGTTCGGGACGCCGAGGCTCTTGAGGTGTTGCACTGTCATGTACCGACCGACGCTGAGCCACCCGCGTGGACGCGCTGTGAGGAACGTGATTGACGGTGGGACGACGCGGTCGATCCGCGCTTCGTGCTGCACGAGACCGCGCGAGATGCGCGCAAAGAGGTCCGAGACGCCAGGGTACGGGATGTGCAGTGGGTACCGCCGATCGAGCCAGCTAATGGAGTCGTATCCCCAAGACCCAGAGACAGAGCACGTCAGCGCTGACAGTGCTTACAGCTTCGGTTCACGACGTCAGGCCGCCAACACAGGTGAGGGACGTACCCTGGGAAGAGCGTGTCGTCAATGTCGCTCACGACTTTGACGAGATGCGGCTGCTCCGCGCGCACTGCGAGCGCTTCGACTGCGATGTGCTGCATCACTTGGACGACTTGCGTGACGTTCTTGTTCTGGAAGAGGAGGTGGCTGAGGTCGCCCGAGTGCGGCGGCTCTTCGACAGACGCAGGCAAGCGCTTGTCGTTCGGCGCAATGCTACGGCTGCTACTTGCATCGGCTGAAGCGCTGTCGTCGCTGTCAATCGCTGCGCGCGGCGACGCGTCGACAGCAGCAGCAGCTGCCGCCGCCGCCGCCTCTGCGTCTGCAAACACCTCGTCGCTCGAGTGCACGAGGTCTTTGAGCAGCGTCAAGTCGTGCCCGCGCGTCCCGAGGATGACGTTGCACGCTGCCGTGTGGAGCTCCGCCTTGTTCGTGAGCAAGGGCGAGAGCAAGCTGCGCTGGATCGCGCGGATGATCACAGCGCGGTTCGTGATGCTGATCTCGTCGAGGCGCTTGCGCGTGATGACGTCGAGCACCTTGGCGCGCATCGCAGGCGCGCACGCGTGGAGCATGAAGCCAGTCATGGTCTTGACGAACTGGCTCGAGTCCTGCGGCGACGTGGCGCCGAGGATGCCGTTGAGACTCGCAGTCGACGCGCGCTCGAGGACGTTGTGGCACGCCATGGGGTCGTCCAGGTTGCGGTTGCGCGGCTGCAGGCAATCGTAGCGATTGATCGCCAGAGTGAGCGTGCGAGCAAGGGATGCGCATACGCATACGCACGCACGTACACACCTTAATGTGGATCTCCTTTTCCTTCTGCTGGTCGGCGCTAAAGACAATGAGCGTGTTCTTGTCCTTGAGCGTCTTGAACCGCCACGCCGTGCGCTGCTTGATGCCTTTCCACTTGCGCTGGAGTCCGCCGGCTGCGAGCTTCCACGTCGACACGGACCTGCACCCGCTTGACGACAGCAGCAGCAGCATCTAATCGTACAGAGACGTACAGGAGCGTGCGCACACATGCACGCAACGTCAGGAGGACGCTCCGAGCGAGGGTCGCAGAGCGCGAGTGTCGTCTCGTACCTGCGCATTCGCAGCCGTCGTCACGGAGAGTGGCGCCTTGACGGTACGCAGATGAGCAAGCGCAGCGGAGCTGCATGCGCTCTGTCCTGCTTGACGTGCGCGCATCGCTGCAGTCGTCGCGCTGCGCAAGTGGCGCCGCATGTTTGACGCTGCGAGTTTGATCGTTGTCTGACGCGGCTCCGAGTCGTCAATTACGCTTTCTGACTCTCCGAGCCATTTTCTATATTTACGCTGGATATCGTTTTTGCACAAACCTGGTTTGACATCTGCTGGACGACCAGCCACAACCATCGCCACGTGCGCACGCTCAGACACAATGCGAGAGCGACCGACTGAGAGGATGAATGGACACGCGTTCTGCGCTTCCGAACTCGCACCTAACGGCGCAGGTCACTCGTCCCTCGGCGTCTTTGTGTTCAAAAACTGGAACTCGGCCATGATCGGGACGTGGTCGCTGCCAAACTGCGAGTTCGGGATGCCGTTGTGGTTGCCGTGGAGGCCGCTCGGGAGCCGCCCCGACTTGTTGTAGCTGTCCGAGAGCGCAAGGCGGTTGAGCCAGTTCGGCGGCCCTTCTTCGCTCCGGAGCACGCTCTCGTCGGGGATGTCCAGGACCCGCGACGGCACGAGGCTGCTCTGCGAGTACCAGATGTAGTCGATCGTCCAGCACCGGCGGTAGTTCACAGTCGTGTGCAGCGGCTCGTCCGACTTGCCCGACTCGATCTGGAGCGACGCTGCGTCGTGCGTGCCACTTGCGAGGGCGTTCTGCTTGTACAGGCGGTACGCGCTCTTGAACGTCTCGGTCACGCCTTCGAGGTTCGGCTTTTGCATGAACGCGCTCTGCATGTACTCGTAGATCGCAGACTCGGGCGAGTTGTTGAAGTCGCCACACAGGACAATCGGCAGGTGGTTCTTCCCCGTGATCGTCTCGGCCATGTCGCGCTCGTACTTGTCCAGGACGTCGCTCGTTATCCGAATCACCTCTTCTTCGAGCTCAAAGAGCTCCGCCATCTGATGATCCACCTTCCTGCTCGCAGTGACCGTTCAGTAGCCCACGTAGACGCACACACACGGGCGTGGTGGTGAGTTCCCCAGTCGATACTGTCGATGCATGCGATCCCAGACAGCCGCACAGACGGACGCACGCACTTTGCATTCCACCACAGATGCGTGCAGCCCACGAGCACAAACTGCGCAAAGTGGCGCATCTTGAGCAGCGCGAGGATCGCGACGCGGTCGTGCGGGTCGTGGAAGTTCACAGACTCGCACTCTTTCAGCTCAAACTTGTCTTTCCTGGAGTGCAGTGGCAGCACGAGCAGCGGTGTGAGCGCGACCACAAGGCCCCACACGGTGCGGCGCACCACCAGCAGCGAGTGCTTTGGCGAATGCGTGAGGACGCACTTGTAGAAGATGCCGCAGCCGTCGTGTTTCTTCTCGCCCGACCAGTTCGACACGTGGATCGACGGGCGCTTGACGTACACGCTGTCGTAGCCGCGGTCGCCGAGCTCTGGCTTGAAGAACCTGGAGCAAGCACAGCGTACAACGTTAGACTGTCTGTGCATCGGCAGCGACCTGGCCACAGGCACGCAACGTACGTCCAGTAGTCGCTCAGCTCTTCGAGACACACGACGTCGGCGTCGAGCTCCTCCAGTTGCCGCAGCAGCGCCATCTTGCGGTTCTCCCAGTTCAGACTCGAGTCGACGACGTAGGGAAAGTGGTTGCGCGTCGCGAGGTTGCTCGCGAGGATGTTGAGCTGCAGTGCCAGTTGTTGTATGCAATGGCGCGCATGGCAGCAGCAGATTGCGTGAGCCCGCGTGCTTCCAAACAAGCCTGTCGTTGCTGTCCTGTTCTTCATGGACGAGCGCGTGCACTCGAACGTACCTGCACGACTGTGATGGTCTTTCCTGAGAGCGCGTCTGCGCTAGCTTGCTCGAGCTGCTGCGCGCACGGCAAGAAGCGCGCCGAGTGGCGCGCGACAGCGGTGGCGCTGCTGTCTGTCGCAGTCGTCAAGGTGCGGCGAGTGCATGGGGACGCGCCGCCGCCGCCGCACGCTGCGAAGCGCTGGACGCTCTTCCACACGCGCTGGTTGTGCCGCCCGATCGAGACGGACGCGAGCAGCGCGACGCCCATGCCGACACACACTGCGAGCGGTTTGCCCGCCATGCCCCACACCTGAACGCTTGCTGCTGCTGCTGCCGCTGCTATCGAAGCTTGCGTCGGCCACGTCGACGTAGGCATCTGCGCAAACGCAACGTGCATAGTTTCGTCACAAGGTCGGATTCTTGATGTGGCATACATGTGATTAGGTGGCCCACATAGATTCATCACGTATTTGTCGATAGCGTGATAAAACACAGTGACTCGATTTTATCACTACCAGCAACAGTGTTGCGCGCCGCTGCAGAGCCAACAACCAACCGTTCGACGTGGCTTCGTGCGCGCGATACACTTTGCGCTCATTTTTGGATTCAGGTTACCGACAGTCCGAAAGCTCTGGTGCGTACGGATGACGACGACACGTTGCGAGCGTGTGCTGCCGTCAATGCGATGGCTGTCTGTCTGCAGCAGCGTCTGCGTGTGCTCGCACTAGTGCCAGCTCGAGCGCGCTTCTGCTGCAATGCAATGCATGCAGAGCAAGCGGGCACACGCCACTTGCTCAGCCATGGACACAGCTCGCATGCTCACTCACACTCGTGCTTTGGCGTACACTGCAGCCCTCTATCCAAGATGTCCCTTATCAACAAGCCGAAGACCGTCGAGGCGGAGGAGACCCGTATCCACCGCATTCGTATCACGCTCTCGAGCCGCAACGTGAAGAACCTCGAGAAGGGTGCGTCTTCGTCGCCTCTAGCGTCTTCGTGCTGCGTATCGGTCTATTGGCGACCATGTTCCGTTCGCCAAAGCGCTGCAGTGTACTGACACGACTTCGACTCTGTGTGTGTACGCTTGTATTGCGACAGTGTGCGCGGACCTCAAGCGTGGTGCCGTTGACAAGAACCTCAAGGTGTCTGGCCCAGTGCGTCTCCCGACGAAGATTCTCCGCCTCACGACGCGCAAGTCGCCGTGTGGTGAGGGTACCAACACGTGGGACCGCTTCGAGATGCGCATCCACAAGCGCATCATCGACCTCCACGCGCCGTCGGACATCGTGAAGCAGATCACGTCGATCTCGATCGAGCCGGGTGTCGAGGTTGAGGTCACGATCGCCGACTCGGCGTAAGCGACTGCTTCTTCGAGACTTGGCGCGGTGTGCTCTTCGTTGCAGTGAGCACTGCTGGCTGCAGCGCTAGCATGCGTGCGAGCTTGAGAGCGAGAGCGACGCGAGATAGGGGCTCGGTCGAGTCGTAACTAGGTAATGCGACTCGCACGCCCCCGGATCTTACGGGCTTTCCAATCATCGTCTTGTCTTCGTTGCCACTCTGTGCTGGCTGGCTGCGATCGCTGAGTGAGGTCTTTGCTTACCGTGAGTCGGTCATGAACAGCATCGTGTCGAAACTAGCAGCACTCGTTAGTTGTTTCGTGTGGTGGTGGTAGTGCAGTTCGTACTTTACCGGGATTTCAGATCGTACTTTAGTGAGTGCATAACGGCTCGACGTCCTTGGTTTCTGCACTATTGCGTGTCCGGTTTGACTGCCCGCACGCCGCGAATTCGCCGTTGACCGCACATTCCAGCCAGCTCGTCCCAGCGCACTGCTGTCGTCATCGTCGTCGTCGTCAGCCACAGCTCCAGCCGCACCACCTCTCGCCGCCATGTTCACTGTGCTCCGACTCACGCGCGCGCAGCTCACGTCGCGCGCCACGCTCGCGGCGCTCGGCCTTGCGTCCGTGTCGGCGTTCTCGTCGTTCTCGTCGACGCAGTGCGAAGGCGACGAGGCGAAAGTGGCGCTCAGCCCGCGCGAGTTCCGCTCGTTCACGGTCCGCAAGGTCGACGCTGTGACGCACAACACGAAGCGCATTGTGTTTGACTTGCCGAGCGAGGACCACGAAATGGGCATCACGACCGCGAGCTGCTTGCTCGCAAAGGCGAGCGTGAACGGCAAGAACGTCGTGCGTCCGTACACGCCGACGAACATCAACTCGGAGAAGGGCTTCCTCGAGCTCGTGGTCAAGGGCTACCCAACGGGCTTGCTCAGCAAGCACATTGTCGAGCTCAAGGAGGGCGACGTGCTCGAGATGAAGGGACCGTTTGTCAAGTTCGAGTACAAGCCGAACAAGTACAAGCAGATTGGTTTCATTGCCGGCGGCTCGGGGCTCACGCCGATGCTCCAGGTCGCAAAGGAGATCTGCCGCAACCCAGCGGACAAGACCGAGATCGTCTTGCTCTTTGCGAACGTGACCGAAGAGGACATCATCTTGCGCGAAGAGCTCGACGCGCTGCAGTACCTCTACCCGCAGTTCAAGGTCGTGCACGTGCTGAGCAACCCAGCGGAGACGTGGACCGGTTTCAAGGGCTTCGTGTCGAAGGAGATGATCCAAGAGTTCATGCCAGCGCCGTCGGACGACCACCTCGTGTGCGTCTGCGGCCCGCCGCCGATGATGTACCACATCTCGGGCGACAAGGCAAAGGACAAGACGCAGGGCGAGCTCCAGGGACTGCTCAAGGAGCTCAACTACACATCCACGCAGGTGTTCAAGTTCTAGACGCGTCCCCCGCTCGAGTGCCAGGCACTGCAGTGAGGAGCCTAGTGAACACCACGAACCCGCGTGGTTGAGACCTCTCATCGCGAGCAGCGACGCTCGCGAGTCGCAGCTGCAGTCCGAAGAAATCGCATCAACGGACTCGCTCGCGACTGCGACGGACCGCTCGACCAACCCACCCTATCATCATCATCAACACGATCGAACGTTCAACTTCGTTCCACTCGCTCACTCGCTGTCGTACCCACTAGGTCAATGTCGTCGCTGATGGACTAGAGACTCGTGTTGAAGAACGCATGGAGCTTCTTCGCGCACACTTTGCCAATGAGCTGCGCCATGTCGTCGAGCGAGAGGCGACTGAGCTCAGCGAGCGTGTCGACCTTTGCGAGCACTTTGCGAAAGTTGTGCTCGTTGATGCCAGGGAGCTTCTTGAGCACGTCCATGGACGCAGTGTTGTAGTACGCACCACCACTGCTACCACCACTTGGACGTCCGTCGTCCAGACTCGAGCCTGCAACAGTCCCAGCAGCAGCGGCTTCTGAGCCCGTGCCAGCGCTGCCACCTGTGTTGCCATTCCCGAGCGCTGCAGCAGCGTCCATGTCCGGTTCGTCCTGGTTCTTCTTGATGACTTTGAAGAGATCGACTGTGGCGCGTGGCGAGCGCGACCAGACGATCCGTAGCGACGGGAAGTGGAGCACGAGCAGCGTGAGCTTCGAGATGATGTTCGTCGCGAGGATCTCGGAGCTGATCTCGGACGAGTCTTGGAGCGAGAACGCCTTCCCTTGTGTGAACTCGATGAGGAGCACGGGCGTCTGGTAGAACCGCCGCATGTTCTCGGCTTGATTGAACAGCCGACCCGAGTTGAGCGACCCGAAGAGGTCGCTCACGCTCTTGCGCTCGACGCAGATCTGCGGCGAGAGGATGTAGTCGCCGATCTCGAGCATGATCGGGAGCACGAGGAGCCCTTCTTTATGGAGCATCGACGGCAGCGCGCTGCGGAACTCGCGCACGTCGACGACGACTTTCACACCAGTGCGCTGGGCTTTGCCGCCTCGACCGCCTGTGCGCGTGTCCATGCTGTACTCGCCCTGCTGTTGCTGCTGCATCTTGACGTGGAACGGCACGTCGTACACGTTCGCAGGCATCATGAGGTGCGCTTTCTGGTGAATGAGCGTGTCGAACGCGCGCTTCTCTCGCTGGATCTCGCTCAAGTACGTCTGCTGCTCCGCGCTCTCTTCGTACAGCATGAAGTAGATCTCGAGCGGCGGCAGCGCGGCTGCAGCTGTTGTGTTCTCGGCGCTCCTTGTCGTCGCTTGGAAGACCTCGAGCTCGCGAATGAATGTCACGTCCGGGTCGTACAGCACGACGCACGACGGCATGAGGTCGTGCAGCAGCGAGCCGGCGCCGTAGCCATGCTGCTCCGCTTGCTCGTATGTGCAGATCACGACTTGGTCCATCGGGTCGACGAGCTGGAGCGACAGGTTTGATGTCGCTCCAGTCTTCTTCTTCGCTTGTGCTGGTCCTGATGCATCCTGCTCGCCGCGCAGCAGTTTGCTCGTGCGCATCGCTTCATCTCGCGCGCGCGTGATGAGCTCGAGCTCTTCGACTGACATCCCAAAGCTCGACGCTTCGCTGAACTTGGGCAGTCGGAGCGCCACATCGTCGTGACTGCGCTTCTTGTTCGCTCCGCTGGCTTTCGTGGACTTGCTCGCCGTGCTATTGCTGCTTCCCGTTGCGTCGAACGTGAGCTCGTTCGCTCGGAACTTCTTCGCGGCATCGAGCAAGAGTCGCTGCTCGAGTCCAAGCGACGTGAACGCGCCGCCTTTCTTGCGCAGCGCAGCTTCTTTCTGCAGCAAGTAGTGTCCAAAGCGCTTGTGCATCATCTCACGCTCGCCAAGACTCAGGAACTCGCGCAGCTGTGCGCAAGTGCGGTCGTCTTTGACCATCACGAGGACGTTTGCACCGCCACAGACGCTCCGTTGCGACGCATTTGGTTCCTCGCGCTCGCGCTTGCGGCTCTCCTCCTGCACTTCGTCCAGCACTTGCACGAGCGCTTCCCACTTCGGGTTCCCCTCGAGCGCAAACTGCAGCTCCACGGACTCGAGCGTCGGCGCAGCAGCTCCAGTTGGCATCCGGCGCAAGTTGATCGGCCGCTTCGTTTTGCGGTCGACGACCTGGTACAGACGCTCTTTCGCAGCACGGAGGAGCTTGTCCGCTGCTTCCGTGAAGAGCCACGGTGACGGGAAGCGCTGCTGTCCACTCACTTGCTCGTGGCTGAGCAAGAACGAGTAGTACGAGATCGCGTCGTACCGCGGCAAGTACGCAAGCAACTGCCGCAGTGTCGACAAGTCGTTCACGAGCTGCTTCGTCTTGATCGGGAGCTTGTGCCAGAGCGGATCGAGCTGCCGACGGATCGTTCTGCCAAACGACTTGGTGAGCGCGCGCTGCATCGTGAGCTCGGACGTATCGAGCGCCTTCGTGCTGCGCTGGAGCTCTTTGATCGTCGCTTCGAGCGCCACGAGGATCGCCTCTTGCATCGCGCGCATGAGCGGCGTGAACGCGACTTCGATCTCGTACACTTCTGGCTGGTGCGCGGCAAGGCAGGCGTTGATATCGACGTGGAAGCGCGGGTAGAGGAACGCGTGGCGCACGTACAGGTGCTTGAGCACTTGCTCCATCTTGTTGAACCCACCAGCGAGCGCGCTCGTGTCGTCCGAGAACGCTTTCACAAAGCCGTCGCGGTTCTGCTCGCGATACAATCGGATGATGAACGCTTCGATCGAGGTCTCGGACACGCGGTGCGCGTCGTGCACGAGCATGCCGGTGATCATCTTTGCGTCAATGACTTTGTTGAGAATGTCGACGACGAGAATGCGCGATGTGATGATGAAGCAGCCGCCGTTTTTGTAGAGCTGCGTGCGCTCGTGTGCGCTGCTCTTTGCATCGATCGCTCGCGGCAGGAGCTTCCGGTCGAGTCCGAGCGCGAGCAGCTGCTGATGTAGCATCGTCGCGCTTTCGTTCGCGTTCAGACACAGCACGAGGTTGCGCGGCGAGCAGTACAAGCGCATGAAGCACGCGAGCAGGCGGTGCACGCCGAGTCCTTTGCCCATGATGAGCAGTCCGTCGTCACTGTGCACCTCTTCGAAGATCGCGCGCTCGTACGGCAGCCAGCGCGGCAGCAGCGGCCGCTCCATCGTGCTCGCGTCGTCGATGCACTCTGTGCTCGCCATGCTCGATCTCTGTGTTGCAGCAGTGAGTGTGTGTCAAGTTGTGCGAAGCATTCATTTGTGTGCACCACACCAACGGATTGAGCTGTCCAAGTGACTACCAAGTCGCCCAAATTCGAACGCAAGGGCGAAGACACAGAGGCATTGGCATTGATTGGCATTGCGCACGGCTTCACTTCAATGGCGCTGCTGCTGCTGCTACTCTATCTGCGTGGTCGCGTGGTCGCTTGTCTGGCTGTGCTTGACGCGCTCGCGAGCGTCGAGTAGCCGAGGCGCCTTGGCTCGCAGACGGCGCTTGACAGTCCAAGCGCAGCAATTGCTCGCATCTAACGCATCGGGTTGCTCTGCGCCGCACTGAGCGCCGTGCTGCCTGCCGTGACGCTGCCGTTGGCACTGACGTTGATCACGTACTCGCCGTGGCTCTGAATCGGCTTGTGCAGCTGGTCGTGGCCAGACGCCGTGATGCCCGAGTGCGTCACGTGGCTGTCGGCTGCGAGACCACTGCTGCTGCCGCTCGACTCGATCAGCTCGCGGTCCTTGCGCTGCGTCCATCGATCGATCATTCGAGTGTCGAGGGTGCGAATGCAGGTGCGTGGGTTCAGACAAAGAAGCGCACGATGTCACTCTCGCTGCTGTCTAGGAGCGACGTCGTGAGCGAGGTGTCGGCCGAGTCGGTCGACACCTGCTTCTGCAGCAGCTGCTGTTGCCGCCGCTGCTCGCGCAGCACATGCATGCGCACCTTGCGGCGGTTGTGGTACTCTTGGTACGGCACGCCAGCCGACTCCCAGCTAAAGACCGAGCCGTAGTTGTACCCGTAGCCGATCGTCGCAGCGACGGCTCCAATGATGCTACCAGCCTGAAGGTACGGAGGACACACACACGACGCAGTGTGAGTCGTGGCAGTAGACACCGCAGACAGCGAGCGACTCCATGCACGGACCCTGTGTCAAGCAAGACGTACAAGGATGTCGCTGTAGTGGTGCCAGTTGTCGATCGAGCGCGTGACTGCGACCCACGCCGCGAAGAACGACGGGATGAAGCACACAAAGAGCTTGAGCGACTTGCGGCCGCCGCGCAGGATCGACTCGCTGCGGTTCTCGCAGTTGAGGCGCGAGCGACCGAGCAAGTAGAGCTGGCGTCGTCGAGTAGTAGCAGAAGAAGCCAAGACACATGAGCGATCGTCAGTCTCATGGTGCGTTAAAGGCAAGCAGCACGAGCGACGCACAGCCAACGCACCGTGAGCACGAGCATCGTGGACCAGGCGAACGACGCGTGGCCAGACGGGAAGCTCTTGCGGCCCTCTTTCTCCCAGTGCGGCAGCGTGCAGAGGTTCGAGACGCCGTCCCAGATCACGTCCTTGTTCCAGCCGCACATGTCGTAGAAGCACGGACGGAAGCGGCCGGTCATGTTCTTCGTGAATTGCGTGAGCAGCGCCGAGAGCCCTGCGGACTGGAAGAGGCTCAAGAGGAAGTCGCGCGTGTCGTGCGGGATCACGCGCACGCGCTTGAACTTGGGTAGCACGAAGTTCAGGAACAGGTTCGTGAGCACTGGGACGGCGCAGCCAGCGCCGACGAGGAACGCCATTGGCACTGCGTGCGTTGGAGGAGACACGCATGCGCAGTCAGTCGGCAGCACGACACGCCAGCGGCGTCGAGAAACGACGACTCACTCAAACAAACAGACAGGCCGACAGCGAGACGCACCGTGCTCTTTGCCTTTGACGAGGTCGATCGACGGCGCGCGGGCCCAGATCGTCTGGTTCATCGTGAGACGCACTTCGACGTGCGGGATGTCGCGCTGGAAGACTTCGATGAGCGAGAAGAAGAGCGAGAAGCCAAACATCACGGCCGTGCACGCGAACTCGATCACGCGGTACTGCAGCACGAAGCGCTTCCACGCGCTCTTTTCGTGGATGATGCGCGGATCATCGTCAACGTGCCAGCCGCGATCAGCCGAGCCGGACGCGGGTATCTGCGCAGGCGTCGCCATGCTCGTGCTACTGATGCTGATGTGGCTGTGTCGCGGACGCGCAAAGTCGTCTCGGTCCGCGAGGTCCGTGGACCTCTGGGCGTCTGGGCTAAGGAGCGACTCGCTGCGGCTCGAGGCGGCGGAGCAGCGGAAGGAGTCACGTGTGCGGCGCGCAGGCAACAGGACTGCGATAGGTTGTGTGCGTGAGTGCGTGAGTGAGCCAGCACGGCAGACAGACGGAGCGGGACGTCTGTCTTCTGCTTGAGGCGGCTTGGGGTTGTTGCGTCCTGCACGTGCTGTCGTCGTCGAGCGTCGAGTGTCGTGTGGAGTCGAGTGAGCAGATGGCAAAGTGCGTGTGAACACACTCGCTCAAGTGGCACTGCGGCGCACTAAAATGAAAGTCGAGAATAGAGGCGTCGAGCTTCGATGTGGACTTGTTGTTGTGCAAGGGCCTCACCAAAAGTGGCCAGTTTCGTTGATCTGATACAACACGCGACCGAATGCGATTTCACAGATCATGTGTTGACGCAGGTCTGGCGTTTACAAATGCAAGCTACAATGGATGTAACATCTATAGAGTATAGCGGCGACACTAGTTGTCAGAGGGGCAATGGGTTGGGCAAAATCGACTAAAATATCTATTTCATTTTGCTCTCTTCTCTTCCGTGTGGCTCACACGTTTTCTCGAGCCAACTCTGGATTTAAGAGTGCGCATTGCCGTGGAATTGTATCTTGGCGTTTGTATTGATTGAGTGAACTCATCTGCGAACGTCAGTCGATTCCCTCGTCGCATACAATATCAAAGCTTATCGAGCCACTTCAGGTGCTATTTCATCTCAGATTCATTTGTATCTTGATATTTGTAAGCATTTGAAGAAATTACGAAATCTTTTGGGATAATTCAATATCCGACTCGCATTGAAGCAAACTGCTCAGGTGCCAACCGCGAGAAGAAGGGTCGCTGCGCGATCATGAACCACCGCGCTGCTGCGGCGCCATCGAGGTCGATCGCTCGCTGCTGCTGCTGCTGCTACTACTACTCACCTCGCTGTGTTGCTGCCATTGCATCTCACGCTGCGACTGCGCTGGCGGCATCCTCTTGTCAACGACAGAACCACGCGTCGCCGTCGAGGCGGAGCGAGAAACCGCAGTCGGACCACTGCGAGTGCGCCGCCAGTAGCTGCAGCGCCACTGGCGTCTGCATCGCCCTTCACATCGCACGCGTAAGCAAGCGCTGAGCCTGCTTGTTGCGTGCATGTGCCGCGCATGCTACTCGTCGGTCTGATAGTCGTCCGTGCCTCTGCGCATGTACATGTGCATGTGTATGTGTTCTCTCTCTCTGTGCCACAGATCCGAGCGGTCGCACGACTACAGCTCGGATGACGACTACGACGACGGTCACTCGGAAGCGACTCGCATTGCGCAAATGATCCGGGAAATGCATACGAGATCAAGCGCGGACGAGTCGGACGAGTCGGACTACTATGACTACTACGACGCCGACTACGATGACGACTACGACAGTGACGGCTACTTGTACGGAGACTTTGTAGGTGACTACTACGACGTGGATGTCGCGCCGCGCTTGACTCGCACAAGCAGCAACCAGCGCAGCAACCGTCGCCGCACAACGCAAGCACCAGCAGCAGCAGCGCCTGCGCCAAAGCCAGCGCCACCACCGCCTGTGCTCTGTCGCTTCTACGTGCTTGGCAAGTGTAAGTACGGGAGTCGCTGCACGTACTCGCACACGATCCCAACGCCGTCTGAAGAATGCGAGATGACAGAGGAAGACTCGCTCTCAGCAGCCGCTGCGCTCGTCGACTGTCCGTACTTCCTCCGAGGCAACTGCAAGTACGGACAGCACTGCCGCTTGCGCCACGCTGCACCAGCACCTATTACAGCCGCGCGCAGCAGTGCGCAGCCGCCATCGCGCACGAGTGCGAGCGCATCGGCAGTCGCGGCAGCAGCCAACAGCAGCAGCAACCAGCCAGCTGACGCTGGGAGCGAGCGCGACCACACGTGCGGGATCTGCTTTGACGATGTCGTCGAAGTCGGCAAGCACTTTGGACTCTTGAGTACGTCGCGCGCTGTCGCTGCGGCAGTCTGTGACTGGCTACCACGCGAGAGACTCACGCTAGCACTCTTCGTGTGTGGCTGTGTGTGCTGTGATGGTCGCCGATAGGCTGCGACCACTGCTACTGCTTGGACTGTCTCCGCGCGTGGCGCCAGTCGAAAGACATGGAAGCAGAGGTGACGCGGTCGTGCCCTGCGTGTCGCCTCCCGAGCAACTACATTGTGCCGTCGCTCACGTTCTGCACAGGCGACGCGAAGGCGCAGGTCGTCGAAGCGTACAAGAGCCACCTCTCGGTGCGCGAGTGCAAGTACTTCACGGGTCTCATTGGCTCGTGTCCGTTCGGTCCGCATTGCTTCTATGCGCACCGCAACAGCGAAGGCGAAGACATCAAGCACCTCGACCGACCGCGCCGGAGCAAGCACCGCAGTCGCAACCGAATCGATAGCGGTGGTCTTGCCTCGAACGAGTCGCTCTCGAGTCTCTTGAGCAGCTACGGCTCGCTCTTTCGGTTCCTCGAGTCCCTTGACTGGGACGACTACGGCGACAGTGACTTTGATGGCGACAGTGGCGGATGGGACTAAGGAGAGAGCGATCGTCTGCAAACAGCGTCAGATGGATGGATGGATCGATCGATCGACAGAGCGTGTGTATGAGAGTCTGAGAGAGTGAGAAGAGCTAGGAAGAGCTAGGCGGAGCTAGGAAGAGCTAGGAAGAGCTTGTGGATCGCAGTGCTCTGTTGCGTGTGTGTCTTGTGCTACGACGTGAAGCGGATGCCCGACTTGCCAAGACGTCGTTGTCGTTGTCGGTGGTGGCGCTGTTGCTCCTTGCGTAGACTGACTGCGTGGCTGAGTGACTCGCCAGCCGCGTACTCGAGAGCATGCCAGAGCGGCCGAAGGACCTCGTTGCAGTCACTGCGCATGGTCGCCATCCGTACGTCCATGCACTGCCGACAGCTGCGGCTGGTGCGTTTGCGCACGCAGCGTCACCGATGAAGACACCGTTGCACGGGAAGGATCGGTCGCCATCTACGACCTCGCCAACAGCGAGACGTCGACCGAGTGCACGTGCGTCGGCTGCTGCAGCGACCACTGCAGCAGCAACGAAGCACGACGAGAGCCACGAGCATGAGCATGCGGTCGTTGAGAGACGCTTGTTCCGAGCGCGCACGACGCGCAAGCTCGATCTGAGCACAGCGCGGGACCACGTGCCAGCAGAAGTCACGCACCAGCTCTTCCCTCGACAGGTCGTCGCTCATGAGCAAATGGGACACCAGCTCACGGAGCTCTGGCTCACGAACCACCACATCGCAGTGTTGCCGCCAGAGATTGCGCTCTTCACGTCTCTGCGTGTGCTTGGGCTCGGTGGCAACATGCTGTCGTCGCTACCTGACGCGATCGGTGCAGTGACGAGTCTCGAAGCGCTGCACCTCGAGCGGAACCGCTTCCGAGCGATCCCAGCAAGCGTTGTGCTGCCGTTCCACCTGCGCGACCTCCGACTCGATGGGAACCAGCTCGCAGCGTTCCCGACTGCAGTGACGAGGCTCCGGCTGCTCAATCACCTTGGACTGAGCCGCAACCAGATCCGCGAGGTCCCGCCCGAGATCCAGCGCCTGAGGAACCTCGTAGAGCTCGACCTCGACTACAACGCACTCGGCCTGACATTGCCTCGCGAGATGGCAGCACTCACAAAGCTCGCGCGACTTGGTCTCGATGGCAACCACTTCGCTGACGGCATCCAGCAGTGGACAGCGACGTACTTGCCTGCACTTGTGTACCTTCGCATCAACGGGAACCGCGCACTGGTGCCTGTCGAGAGTGCCAGCAACAGCTGCGATGGAACTGAACAGTGCAGTGTCGACAATCGCAAGGACTCTGGAGGCGTTCCGCTTCGCCATGACGGGTACTTTCAGTGCACGCAGACCTACCGTCAGTCAGATGAGCTCGCGAGCGCTGAACCCGACGCAGATCTGACCGACGATGCACCGTCGCACAGCAGCAACATCGCGATGCTGCGAGGACTCGTGCCATGCCGCGAGCAAAACCTCCGGAATGGCGAGCTGTACCGCTCGGAGCTCGCGCGCAACCTGCATCGCAAGGTCTAGTCGTGTTGCTCACGCACGCTCTCACTCAGGACACTCAACATACGTTCATTCGGTACGCGTTCAGTCAACTTCGTTCATTCGATCGTACATGCTGGCTGCAGCTAGCTCTCCATGTTGGTCGGTTCGCTCTCTTTCGATTCGTCTGCGAGCACCACAAGCTGCTGGGACGACAACGATGGTGATGCTCGTGCTAGCGGTGGCGGCGGTGCGCGCGTCTGGACCACGTCGACTGCGCACTGCAAGCACGACGGACAGAGCACCATGGTGTTCAAGCGCTGGTTCCACCCGGCGTTTGGGGCGTCGCAGAGCACGCAGTGGCCCAAGTCGGAGCGGAACTGGACCTGACGCTCGATGTACTGGCGCCAGAGCACAGGGTTGTGCTGCTTCACGTGCGCGCGGCTCACGCGGTTCTCGTTGATGCACGTCTCGAGCGTGTCCGAGAGGTCCGTGTCACTGAAGATCGCCAGGTTCACGGATTCAGGAACACTCGCTGCATGCACTGTCGTCACCATCAGCTCCGTCGAAGGCTCTTCACTGTGCGGAGGTGGCGTCGTTAGAGTGTGATCGTCTGCGTCGACGCTACTCGTCTCAATGTCGCTCTTGGCAGTTGCCGCAACGGCGTGACCTTCCCCATCACGACGACTCGCAGCGTCGACTGGTCGCGACGCGGCGAGCTCATCATCGACCACGACAGTGTCCTGTGCCGCACTCGCCACTTGATCGACTTGCTTTGCAAATGCAGCAGCAGCAGGAGTGTCTTGGACCTCTTCGCCCTCATCTTCACTCACGTCTTCCTCGCTCTTTGCATTGTTCTCAGGCGTTCGAGCCTGCAGCTCGTCCTCCGGTTCGTCGGCAGCAGTGAGCTCGCGATCTTCAGTGTTCTCGACTGGCTCTGGCGACTCGCCCTTGTGCTCTCGAGCAGCACGAGCAGCAACCGCAACTTGTGTCTCCTTGTCGTCCTTGTCTTCCTCGACGCGACTCCCACTCACCTGCGCTTGAGCCTCGACACTGTCGGTCGCGTCATCAAGCGCACACTTTGCGCCAACGAGCGCGCGGAGCTGCGCGACGTTCTCACTCGAGAGGACGTTGTCGTAGAAGCGCACCACACGGAGGTGCTGGAGCCGAGCGAGTGGTGGCGCAGGCAAGTGCGTGATCACGTTCGCACTCAAGTCGAGCTCTTGGAGCTGCGTGAGGTGGACCCAGAGCGTCCCGGGGATCGCACTCAAGTTGTTGTGCGCGACGTTGAGGACGCGGAGCGCTGCGAGCTGCGCAAGTGTTGGCGGAAGCGCAACGAGTGCGTTCTGCGAGATATCGAGGACTTCGAGGCGCGTGAGCTGCGCGATCGCGTCAGGGAGGTCGACGAGGAAGTTGCATCGCAGATCGAGCGTCGTGAGCCTGTCGAGCAGGAGCACAGCGTTCGGCACGCGGCGCAAGCCGCGAGCGCGCATGTCGCCAGTCTCAATCGACTCGAGTCGATTGAGCACCGACAGTGTCAATTGACTGCTCTTGCTGTCGCTGTCGCAGTCTCGTGCGCTAGCAACGAGCTCGTAGTCGTTGAACGCGTTCGCACAGACCGCGAGCTTGCGCTTCTCGACCTCTGCGATCAGCTCGGTCGTGCGCGCGTGTGCACCAGGCGCTGTCTCGCTGTCGACGCGACCAACGAGAACTTCCATCCCGAGCACGAGCCTCCACGCTTCGATCGAGAGCGGATCTGCTTGCAGCGCGCGGTCGAGGACCGCGGCGACGCCTCTCACGTTCTCGTGCTGGAGCTCGAGCGCTACAAGCGCACGAAGTGCTGTGCCACGTGTGCTCGAGTCGTCGAGACAGCGGCGCAGTGCCTGGCGGATCTGTCGCCACTCCCAGTGGTGCGTCGCCACGTCTGGACATCGCCAACACTCGTCAGTGAGTCAGGCAGCGCACACGACCGCACACAACAACGCAGCGGACACTGCGCTCTGTACCTGCATACGCGAGACAGAACCGCGGCGACGGCGCGAGCCAGTGGTGGCACGCACTGTAGTAGTTCGCGAGCTCAAACGACGGAATCGCTGTCGCGCAGAGCTCGAACAGCGCAAGGTTGTCGTCAAGCAGGAGCCACGCGGCATACTGAGGGAAGAGACACTCCAAGATCGCAGTCTGGATACGCTGCTGACGCACGGCTGTCGCCATGCGGCGCGTCGCGTGCACTGTGGCTTCAGTCACGACGCTCATGCGCTCCATGTACCGGCGATAGAGCTGCAGCAACTCTGTGCGCATAGCCTTCGACGACCCAGCACGCTTGTTCTCATCGCGTTGCGCTCGCTTTGACGCATCCATGTGCAAGATAAACCGCGTAGACCACGCGAGCTGCCGCGCGTCAGCGTTCAACGTCGTGAGCTTGGATGACTGGAGCACGAGCTCGAGCGCTTCGATCGCAGTCGCAGGCTCGAGCCACACGCGCAGGAGCTCGCAGATGTCGAGTGCGACGTAGATGTCGACCGCGTTTGCGTCGGTCTCGACCGCGTGACTCGCCGCTGCGAGGTCGTCCATCCACGCAGAGAGCAGGCTGTAGAGCAGGCGCTTGAGCGCTTTCGCGCGTGCAAACGGGTTCGTCTCGGACGTGATCGCAGCGATCGACTGTGCGAGTGCAGCAGTGTCGGCACTGCCTACACTCGCGGCCAAGCGCGCAACAACGTCGATCGTGACAGCCTGTGGCGTCTCTTCTGCTGCTGTAGGAGCCGAGAACGACGCTGACGGTGCTTGCGAGCGCCGCAGTCCACGCAAGTAGAAGTGCAGCGCTTCCGGGAACCGCGAGTCAGGGCACTCGCGCAGCATCTCGTTCATGAGGTCGTGCGCAAGTGTCGTGGTTGCTGCTGCCTCCTCGCGAGCAAGCAGCTCGTTTGCTGCTGAGAAGCACGCACTCGGGACCTGGAGCACGACTGCACGGTGCTCCCGCACAAACGCGTCGAGCTCGGTGGGTGTTGCTCGTACCAAGTGCTCGCTCGCACTGTCGACGAACGCACTCAGCACGACGCGGTTCGTCACGACAATGTCCAAGAGCAGCCGCGCGCGGTCGTCCGTCTGGTCGATGAGCATGAACGTGAGCTTGTATGCTGCCATAGCAGCGCGCAGGTCAGCACCTGGCGCACAGTCACTCGCAAGCTGCTCGCACGTGAACGCAAACGCCCGCGTCTGCATGGACTGGTCGCCTGAGACGCGCAGCCACGCATGCACGTGGCGCGGGACGTCGTGGAACAGCAGCACGTGCGCGTACACGAGCGCGAGCGTGACCAAGTCGCACCAGTCGAGCTGCGCGCGCACGTCACTGCACCAGTCTGTACTGCTGCTCTGTGTGCTGTCATTGCTACTGGGAGGCGACGAACTCGACGACGGGAGCTGGAGCAGCGCGGCCAAGACCTCGAGAGCTCGGTGCGTGCGGCCAGCGCCGTGGAGCTTGATGCACAGATGGAGCACAATCACAAGGAGCAGCGCGGAGACGTTCGTCATCGTCGCCGGCTTAGTTTGCTGGCTCTGGAGCACTCCGGACTCGAGGAGATGGCGCAGCACGCGCGTGTGCAGTCTCTCGGACACGTCGATCGACTCGAGCTTGCCGACCGAGAGGTAGTGGAGCCAGAGGCGATGCGAGCTTGGGATGAACTGAATCGCGTGCTCCGACATCTCGAACTCGCCTTCGACGTCGCGTGTCACGAGCAGCGCACTCAAGTGCAAGTACAGGAGCCACAGCGCTTCGCAGTACGCGTTCGCCTCGACTTCGATCGCCCGCGAGAGCGTGTGGAGACTCTGCTTA
The DNA here is from genome assembly GCA_023333885.1 of Globisporangium parvum. Taxonomy (NCBI): domain Eukaryota; phylum Oomycota; class Peronosporomycetes; order Pythiales; family Pythiaceae; genus Globisporangium; species Globisporangium parvum. The sequence goes on from JAASFT010000049.1 coordinate 20,161, forward strand.
AGCTTGTGCTCGTCGAGTGAAGACGGCGCCGACGCTGTTGCGAACGCTCGCAAGTGCACGCATCGGTAGAGCCCTGTGAGTTGCTCGAGCAATCGCGTAGTGTCCGAGACGCGCGTCGTGTCGTCGCTGCGTATTGCGCGCAGTCATGGGAGGTCAGTGGCCGTGCTGGCTCTCTCAGCAAGCGTGCACTCCGGCAGGCAAGCAGGCGCCATGCGCTCGACTCACCTGAGTTTCACTTCAAAGTCGAGCTGGAGGATCGCGAGCAAGAGCCACGCGTCCGTGTCGACTGGATCCCGCGCGATTGCGGCTTCGAGCGACGCGATCGAGACGCGCTCTGGTGCTGACGCAGTCGCATCAGCGTGGCAGTAGCGCGCACTGTCGTCGGTTGCGCTGTTGCGAAGTGTCAACGCGTTCAGGTCGAGCTCGCCAATGGTGTCTGCTGCATCTAGCGCGAGGAAGTTCTCGTCGTCGCTGCTGTTTGTCTCGACTGTCGGCTCGTCGACGACAGTGTCAGCTGCCTCAGTTGTGCTCTGTTCGCGTGTCGTAAGAGCTGATGCGCTCGGCGCGCGCTAGTGCCAGCCATCACGGACAACACTGTCAGTGACTCGTCCGATGGATTGCCACGTAGTCCGAAAGGTCGACTGACAGAGTGGTCGTTGTACCTCCGGAACGGCAGACCCTGTGCCTGTGATCACGGGCCACTTCCTCGACACCTTTGCGCGCACGTGGGCAAAGTCGTGGAGCAGCGCTGTTTGCTCTCGCGAGAGGAACGGCGCACTCCAGAACGAGTCGCTGCCGTCACAACCACCACTGATCTCTGGGTCGCTCGCATCAGTCGACTCGTCAAAGTCCTTCTGGTGCTGGTACCGACAACTCTCGTCGTTGCACACGCCACTGAGCTCGTACAGACACAGCATGCTGCAAGCGAGAGACACATAGGCAAGTCGCACATCAGCTCATCGCATTCGCACGAGCTTCGCATTCGCAGAAGACGCACTTCATCGGGTCGAGCTTCTTTCGACGCTGCGTCCCAGACGCCGCGGCGGTAGTCGGTCGCAGTGACCGAACTTGACGGAGCACCGAGTCGTGTTCGAGATCAAACGGCGTTGTCACTGTCAGAGGCGTCGCGCGTTGGGCACTTGCTGAGCTGGAGGACGCGCCATGTCCATCGACCGCGTCTGGGTCGTCGCTCGCGCTTGCTCGTACTGCTTCGAGCCAGGTCTCCACCTCAATGAACAGCTGAGCGAACTCGCGCTGGCGGTGGATGCGGCTCTTGGGGCGACTGCTGCGCCGTCCGATCACGTCCGCAAGCGCACTGTAGATCGACGACGTGGTCGAGCTACTCGCAGTGCGCGAAGCAACGAGGTTCGCAACGAACGCTGACTGGAGCGCAGCGTCCTGGATGCGCTGAACGGGTGACACATCTGCGTGAGAGGTGCGCTCGACAGCGCGGCAGACGCTCTCGACCACGCACTTCTCCAAGTCGAGGAACACGCGCAGGCGGTCTAGTAGCGTCGAGCGCATGAGCAACAGAGCAGTCGTTAGATGAGCACGTGTCGATGTCAAACGTGTGCTCGTGTGACCCTAGCAACGGCAGTTGAGAGAGACAGAAGCACAGGTGCGTACCGCTCTCGCTGGAGTAGAACGTCGGCGCCGCGAGTGATTGCGCTCCAGGGCACCAGCGAACCATCAGACTTGATGTCGCCGACGCAAGTGAAGCCGCCGCCGCAGTCGGTAGCGAATGCATCACGTGATTGCCTGTTGCTGCTGCGAGCGATCCAGACGCGCTCGAGTACGATGCGTACTGCTGGGCGAGCAGTGCAGACGAGATGCGCTGCAGCTCAACCAGGCGACTCAGCGTCAGCAGCTAGTGGCGCACAAGCGGCTGCATCGGAATGCCGGAGCGCTCGTACCTGCCCAGTCTGGAGAAAGTGTCTTGTTGCGATCCGGAAGAGCGCCGGCCGTTCCCACGTCGGCGCTGTCGCGAGCGCTTCAGGGGCTCGTGCGACTGCGAGGCACAGCATTCGAGTACTGGGCGGTCAGCTCTCAGTACGCTCAAGCTACTGGTACACAGCACTACTAGTCACAGGCAGACGTACATTCATGCCGCCTCACTGGCACAAGAGCCACCGAGGACGACGCCGCTGCAGGTCGCTTCACAGGTCGCACAAGTGCTGCATCGCTTCGCTGGCTCGATGACGCATCGGCTGCTGCTCCACTGTCGCCCTCCTCGCGCTTGCGCTTGGAAGAGAGCTCTTTCGAGCTGCTGTAGCTGTTGCTCAGCTGCTCGAGCTTGTGCGCCAGTGCAGCCGCAGTCTTCTGCTGCTTCTGCACGCACACACAGTTGGCGCCAGCGCGTGACGTGTGAGTGTGTTCATCCAGTTGCCAGTCACGTTGACACGCTCGATGGAGTAAGGTACTATGCGTACTTTGAGCACCGCAGCTGCTTGTTGCTGGAGCTGCCGCAGCTCTTCTCGTCTCGCTGGCGCGTGTGTGGACTGGTTGCTGCTGTCACGTGATCAACGCTGCTGTTAGCTCTCGCTCTCGCTCTGTAATCGTCGTTGCAAACCACTCGATCGCATCAATGCATCTACGATACGAATACAGCGACATACGATGCATTCGTAGCAGCAGCGCTCTGCGGCAGCACCGGTGGTTCCGGAACCGCAGCAGCATCCTTGGACGGCGGCGTTAGCGGTGATCCGTCTTCGTCCAGTCCGAGCAGCGTTTCGAGTTCGCGCTTCTGCTGGAGCTTGCACTGCTGCGCGTGCGTCCATTCCAAGTGCTGTTGCAAGAGCTGCTCGAGCTCGCGCTTCTTGTGTGCGAGCACAGCGCTCGGTGACGCGTCTCCATCGACTGGCGCTGCCGCCGCTGCGCACGCAACGCCCGCCATCCTACCTCACCTCGCCGCACGTTGCCGAGATTTGGCTTCTCTTACGAAAAACCGATAGCGACAAAACCCAGGATGTGATGGATCCTGAGTTTTATCACTACGACTCTTTCAAGAGAGCAATTGCGGTACGATGAGCCACTTGTGTGGTGCATCGTACCATTCCTGAAACACTTGAAGCGAGTATGCTGCGACGACTCGAAACGACGCGACGCCTCATGGCTCCATCGTCGTCTTCATGACGTCGCTCTGCAGTTGCGTCCTTCTCGCCAACGAGAGAGAGCTCGCGACACACGCGCGCACAGCGCACGAGCGGAGCAACGATGTCAGGCGTACAGGTGCTCGCAGACGGCAACCCACGTCAGGGCGGCATGGACGAAGACGAGCGCGACCAGTGCATCCACGGTTCGGCATTGCGCTTCTCGACCACGACAGACTGGCACGCACCTGACGATGCGATCTATGACACGCAGACGTTGTGAGCTGGTTCCAGCGCAAGGCGAAGCTCAAGACCTCGAGTGTCAAGAACGCGGGTGCGCACACAGTATCGTCTTGATCTGGTTCAGTTGAGACTAGCAACAGAGACAACGGACTGCCTGCTCATTGCGCTACGAATGGACACTCAGATCTGGACGACCTCGAGCAAGCGCTTGGTACGGAACTTCCGGAGGTACGAACCACTCTGATAGTCCATCGCAAGTACGAGCTACAGCTGCGAGTGACTTACATCCACGCACTTGTCTGTTTACACCATGCCATGTGCAGGCGCTGCGCAGTCTCCTGAAGAAACAGAGCGGAGGTCTCTGGTTTGACGACTACAAGGTACGTGCTATCACTCGCGTGAGACTTTGGTGTCGTCGCAACGGCTGCTGTGCTGACGGTCTGTCGATGCATTGGCTCAATGTCACCATCGTGCAACCTCCCACATCCTTGGTCCAGTCACTCTCAGCCGAGGTGCGTCGTGCGATCCGAGCAGCTCTCATTGCCTCGATCTAGGTGCGCTCATCCTCAGCTCCAATGTACGAACAAACTCTCACTCTCACGTACGTTCTGCTACACTTCGTAGGACATTGCGAGCTCCGCCGAGACGCTCTCGGGCATCAAAGGCTGGAAGTCGTCGTTCATTCCGTTCGCTGTCAACCTCGACGGCGCCGCGCTCATCAGCGACGTTGGCTCGCGCAACGCCGTGTTTGAGTTTGGTGACGACGGCAAAGGCAGCCAGCTCGCACCGACCCTTCTGCAGTTCCTCGAAGAGTACCGCAACCGCTTGCTCTCGGGTCAGTTTGACTTTGTCGAGGACGTCGGACTCGTTGAGCGGTCCCGCAAGTGAGCAGTGAGCATACACTGTGTAGCCGTAGCAGCGCATGACGCAACGCAGCTGAACTAAGAAGAGAGACACAGCGTGCATCGCCAACGCGGCGGCACGAGCAAACTGCATGGCACATCACCACCACCCTCTCCTCTCAGAAGATGACCGAATAACACTCATAGCCTCCTCCTACGCCATTGTCCGGATGCCCATGCGCTTCATCTCGGACTGCGATGCCTTGAGCACGTACTCTGCGCCACCGTCGCGCTCGTCTGTTTGCTGCTTCAGAATGCGCTGGTGGCGCTTGCGCAAGGACCAGCCAAAGAGGAAGACAAAGAAGCAGAGCACGAGCACGGTGCCAATGAGACCGAGCACCGAGATGTCTTCAGCGCCGCCTTGCACGGACTGATCTGCGATCGAGAAGCTGAGCTTCACGCCGTTGGGCTCAACGCGGCGCGCAAACGTTCCTTTCGACCGCAGCGTGCTCGTCGCGTTGTCGAGCTCGTCCTGGAGCTGCTCGACAATGTCGTTCAGCGACTTCTCGCCCACGCGCGACGCTGGAAGGATCTGGAAGAACACCGCGATGCTCCCGCGCTTGAGCGCCGTAATCTCCAGTCGCGAGCGCGGGATCTGGAGCGCCGCGGAGACTTCAGTCGTGAACGCGAGCTCAAACGCGTCGATCGACTCGGCGCTGAACAGCACTTCGTCGTAGCTCATCTCGACTTCGTACTTGACCGACACGAGCTTCGAGCCGCACTCCATGCCGTTGCAGATCCCAGTCAGCGACGGCTTCTTCGTCTGTGCGCAGAGCGTATCGGCGACTGCAACTTTCTCCGTCGCACTGTCAACACACGTCGCGACGCGCGTGCGCTTCCCGCCGCCACAGCCGCTCGAGCATCCGCTCCACTCGCTCACTTTCCACACGTACTGCTGCGCCAGCTCTGTCTTTACGCTGCAGTCTGGCGGTGCGAACCCAGGACGGCAGATGCACTGCGCGTCGAGGTACGACGCTGCACTGTCGCCAGCACTGTCAACGTGCGCGAGACCTCGGCGCGTCTTCTTCTTGTGCTGCGTCTGCTTCCCAGCGCGGTGTTGCTGATGGTAGTTTGGGAAGCACGTGCCGCGTCCCGAGCACGACACGCGACCGCAGAGGTCTGGCGGATGCAGTGGACTCACTGCGAGCGACTTGGCTGACCACACCGAGAAACCGTTCATGTTCTTCGCGCGCACTTTGAACGTGTACGACTTGCCGTTGAGCAAGTACGAGACCACAGTCGACGTCGGGAGACTCGTCGTCAGCTCTGGCGTCGTAGCAGTCGTCACAGCTGACGCAGACGCGACGAGACTGCTGCTGCTGCTAGTGCCGGTGTTCGTCTTCTTCTTGCTCGGACTCAGTGACGACGCAATGCGCGCGACGACCTGCGTGCCCACGAGCGCACCATCGTCTTCATCAAACCAGCTCACTTCGTACTCGGTGATCGGGTCCGAGCCATCGTCGCCCGGTGTCTTCCAGCTCACCTCTGCGCGTCCGTCGTATGCGACTGCAGTCACGAGCGTCGGGTTCGACGGCACACCGTGCATCTGCGGCGCCTCAGTCTCGAACGTATCGGACTCTTCATCGTCGCCAGTGTCGCTGTCGAGACTCGACGCACTTGCGCTTGCAGCAACAGTCGTCGTTGCTGTCTTGTTCGTCTTGAGAGCGCCAGCGCCTGTGCCTTGCGACGTCACCTGTGGTACGTCCTTCTTCACCACGAACGACGGCTGGCGACTGGCGTTCACGATCGTGCTGAAGAGATCGATGGCTGCACCGGAGCCACTGCTGCTGCTGCTCATGCTTGACAATGTCGTCACGTTGGTCGTGTTGAGCGAAGAGCCGGCATCGCCGCTCATCGATTGGCTGCTGTCACTTGTGCTGCTAGTCGGAGGAGGCACGACCGTGTCCACGTGTGCTGGATTGCCACTGCCACTGCTGCTGTCACTTGGCGGGAACGTGATGTCGTCTGCAGTGTTCGCTCGGCTGCGGCTCGTGTCACTTGATCCAGCACTTCCATTCGAGCCACTGCTGGCGCTACGCTGCTGCAGACGTGCTACGACCGACACGTTTGTGCCAGTGCTGCTGCCACTTGCACTGCCGAGTCCACTGGCGACGCTCTCGTCGTCTGCAAACGCTTTTGCATTGATAGGCATGCGCACAACGCTCGCATCTTCGCCAGCCGAGCTCGAGCCCGACCCGGAGAACGACGACGACGGCGAGGAGTCAATTGCAGTCACGTAATGCGTGGGCGATGGCGACGGCACTGCAGCTGCTGCCACCACTGGTGTGCTATCTGTCAGTCCAAACTGCTTGAGCGCAGTGATCTCGACCTCGTCGTCGAGCGCATGCTGGTGATTCGCGGTCGCTGATCCAAACAGCAGAGCAACCGCGAACACAGCGCACACGCGCACACGCAAGCCTGGTCTGTGCATCCTGCAGCGCGTCTTGTCAGCACTGCGTCGAGAGCTGGCACGGCAGCAAGTCAACGACATCACTCGTCCTCATTCACGTATGAAAAGTGTACCACAACCAGACTGGACTGGGATATTTCACTATCGAAATGTTGCACAAGGAACATGTCCGCGACCAACATCACCTTATTTTCTTCACTATGTTCTTTATAGTAGGAACATGTCCGGAACCTCACAACAGGCTTTCTTTGGCGTCGACATCCTCAGGAACGTCGCAGTCGCAGTGCCGCCGCCATGGCGCTCGCTCTCGCCGCGCTCCATTGTCTCGCGCGAGCTCGTTCGTTCCGCAGCGGCCGTCTTGATGGTGACGATGATGAATCTCCAAGCTTGGGGAGCCAAACACGCTTTGTTTGTATTTGAAGTCGCGTGACGCGGATCACACGAATGCGAACGCGCAAATGCTCAAACACTACAACACTGACTTACGCAATAGGACCTTTTGGTCGACTAAGTGCTATTGAACACACAACAGCGACCCATTGTGTAATGAGTCGCGTGTACCTCACGGTACTCTTGTGGGCTATCTTGCATTTAGTATAGGGCAAACTTAGACATGTATGCTGTAGGACGATAGGTACAACTACATTCAGTTTGGATCTCTCCTCGATGTGTAGACAACGTCCAAACAAAGGAACTCGTTCCTGCCACACGTGGCCGCGCTGCCAGTGCACGCTTCCTCAAGCGCGCACAAGGTGCTGTATGATCCCGTCACTATTTGAGTCTTCAAACGCTTGAATAGTACGACTTATCCGTCCAGGCGCGACGCAACATTGAAAACACGTTAGGTAGTAAAGTACATAGCTGAGCAGACTGCAATGCAATAAAGAAACGCACAAAGGAAGACGATGAGGTGACAAGCTCGAGGTGTTTGGCGTCGGACCCACGCATGTACTACCAATACAATGTAAGCTAGCTAGCGCGCTGTCTAGACGGTTGCTAGGTTTGTGGGTGTAAAACGTTGAAATCGTGTGGGCGACAGCGCGGGATTGCTCTTCGAACACGAATGTCAAAGGAAGTGCTTGGCAATCATGCTGAGGTGACTCTGCAGTCACCTTCGTTGAGAAACGCGCACATAAGATAGTCGCGTGGCGCTCGGCGATAATACCAGAGTCAAGTACTCTCCTCAAGCGAGCCGAGATGAAAGAGTTTCACGACAGAAACACTTCATTCGTTACATTCAAACAACACCGCAGTAGAACGCTGACTCTTCGTATCTACGCATCAGCTCCCTGCATCACAACAGATATTAGTTGGGAGGTTATGTAAACAGTTCGTACACACATCCAGAACAAGCGTATAAAACAGTAAGCGCAAAATACATAAATACCACATAATTCTGAGGGAGAACATACCTCTTTCTCTTAGAGTTTTTGACAGTTAAGCATCGTTACAATGACACTTCTTAAAATAGGTCTGCAAAAAATCAATACCATAAAATATCGGACATCTGACACGTTCGGTCAAGCGATTCTGACAATTATTGTGTGGCATTGTGTGATAATTGGGAGGGAGACAAAAACAAGTTCAACACCTGGTCGGTGTTTGCCGCTTCCGCTCGGCAAACATCGGTCGCTGGGCCCGCCTGCGCAGATCACTGGTAGGCACCGCTCAGTGTCTGCTTCGGCTTCGCTCCCTCTGTTTCCTCCCTCAAAGGGCCAAGTCACTATGTATGCGTTCACTAGTACTTGATTTTTGTAAGCATATCGGGCATTTCCATTCCGACATCCGACTAATATGTATTGTATCCGCTTCATTTGGATTTTGTAGCAAGGTAGGGTTCGGAGTGTCCGATAAACGATGATATTCATCCATATATTCGGTTCGAAGTATACTTTAGCAAGATTTCGAAAATTGTGTCAGGAAAACGACATTTTGATCGAGAATTGTCGGAAATACATATTATCGACAAGTTCGAACGCCAGCCACACCGGCCAAGAGCAGCCGAACGCTGCGAGCTCTCGTTGCTGATCTCTACGTCTGCTGCCTGAACTGCGTCTGAACGCGTGCAGCAACTCAAGCACCAAGCGTGTGGATGGTCATGATCCTTATGTGTCGTGTTTACTGGGATTTCTTGGAGAATAGCCTCAACGACACTCGCGCGCTGTACGCGCGCTGCTTGCGTACACACCGCAGCTGCCGCGCTTGATGTCTTCAAAGCTAGACTTGAGTTTCGAGCTCGTGGTGCTCTCGACACGTCCAAGAACTCAGATGTGTTGCGCTCTCACGCTCGCATGTCAGTCATGCTATGAGCAACAGCGCCGAGAGCACTTTACAAAGGACCTCGGAGGTGGCGAGCGCTGTCCATTCACGAGATCGACGGCCGCGACGTGCTTTGCTTGGCGTCGTCTAGGTCACTGGCTCGCGACACCATTGCTGCGATCGCTCGTGCACTGCAGGAGCTGATCTCTTGGCAATCGCGACCATTGCGAGGTTCCGATGCGCACGCTGCAGCTCTGTCGAGATGCCTGGCGACACTGCTTGCTGTTGCTTCTGCTGCTGTTGGTCTGTCGCCATGCGCAGCGCGCGACTGAAGAGTGTTTCCGATGTCTGAAGTGGTGCAGCGACGGATGCACGAGCTACGTCAGCTAGCAGGCGCAGACATTGCTTGCGCGCTCAAGCAAAGAGTGGGAACGCCAACGAGCACCTGGAGGTCGCCAAGCAGCAAGCAGCACTTGCCGACGCCTTCGATGCACCGCATGAGGCGAGCCGAGTGCGCACACGCATCGATCGTGCTATCACATGTCGTCGACAGCGCTTCAGCATGCACCAAGCAGTCTTCGTATTGATCTTTCGCCTCCTGCATGCGCTTCTGCGAGAGCAAGAGCACACACGAGCTGTTAAACAAGCTAGGCATGCACAAGTGCAAGCAGCTCTGTCATGAACAGTATTTGCGCTGGTCGCACCTGCGCGAGCAGACTCGCTGCAAGAACCATCGAGAGCTCGAGCACTTTGACGTTCAAACCGCCGTGGTAGCGTGCATGCAGGAATGCAAGTAGGCGCTGAAGCGTCGTGATCGCCGCGGCGCTGTCTCCTGCGACGTGATGTGCAATCGCGATGTTCTCCAGTGTCGCGAGCGCTTCGTGGTCGCTCTCGCCTTTCAGACTTCGTTTGGCAGCAATCGCATGCACAGCATCACCACAACAACAGTGTTAGCCAGCGAGGCGTTCGAGTGCGCCAAGAGATCCAAGAGCGCTGCCGCAAGTGGCAAGCATGCGACGCAAGGGCTCGTACGCAACGAAGATCGCGTGTGCTCGCGCAAAGAAGTCGCAGCTCTCGTCGTAGCGCTGCACCAGCAGTAGGAGCTCGCCAGTGTTGTTGAGCCATGTGGCTGTCTCGCAGTGAGCTTCGCCACGGACCGCTTCACAGAGACTGAGTGCTCGATCAGTTGTCTCGAGCGCCTCGTTCACGCGATTGCTCTCGCTACCTCGCCATCCGCAGACGTGAGTACATTGCAGCCGGTCCATTGACTAGGACCCTAGACGAACTGCACGACAGTACCATCACTCACTTACCGATAGAGCGATGCAAGTCTCCCAAGCGTCACAAGCAGTCCTGGATGGTCAGCTCCATACGAGTGCACTTTGGCATGCAGCGCATGCAACTCTGCGCGGACCAAGGCGTTCGACTCCGTGCTCGCTGCTTCGTTCACGGCAGTGAGGAACGCAAACGCAAACTCAGGCTCGCGTGACAGACGCGCGACACGCTGTTGCTTCAGCTCTGCAAGCACAAGAGACAGAGAGTGAGCGACCGAGCAAGCAGGTAAGCGAGGACTCTGATATCATGATTCACAAGCTGCGGTGTCTCGACAGTCTGTAGCCAACCAACAACCTTCTGCGCTCTGTGGATCGGGTTGCCATCGTTCGAGGAGAGGAACATGGTCGCTCCTTGCGAGGGCTCGCGCAATGTCAAGCGGCGTCTGCTTGGTCTGGTTTGCTCTCGATGCGCTCGCGCCAGCCTCGAGCAGGATCACGCAGCAGCGGAGGTTGCCCCAGCCAGCAGCGAGGTGAAGTGGCGTGTTGCCATCCTGTCGCACGTTTGCAGCAGAAGGTCGTCCGAGTAGCGCATGTTAGATGCACGTGTCAGTGGTGATGGTGATGCACTTGAGGTAAGTGGAGAAGCGAGCGCACCTCATCGACCAAGTCTGGGTCTGCGCCGCGAGTGACGAGCAGCTGGACAACATCGACGTGGCCGTAGCGGCTTGCAAAGTGCAATGCAGACCAGCGCGTTTGCTGCGATCGCAAGTGCGCGCAGTGTCAGATACATGCGTGGGTGCTCAACTTGCAAGCAGTGCAAACACGCGAGAGGTTGTCCGAGCACGACGCACAGGCTCCTGAGCATCGATCGCAGGGGCAATGCTGCCAACTTCGCCAGCTCGTTGTTGGCGCTCGAGAAGAAAGCCCACGCGCTCGACGCGTCCGTGCCGCGCAGCGTACCAGAGACTCCAGATGTCTGTGTGCGCTGGCTCGAGGCGTCGCTGTGCAGTGTGCTTGCTCGCTCGAGAGCTACCCGCCATGGTGGAGGTCGTGCGATGGCTTGAGTCGACGATTTGGTGAATGCGAACTCATTCTCGAGCTAGCTTACGTGGCGCAAGTATAATGCGCGAATCGAAGCTGGTCACCTCGCAAAGCGACGCAGTCGTTTCTCCATCATCGCGGTTCCTCTCGACTGTGCTGCATCTGCTTCTGCTGCTACGCAGCTCGCGCGTGCGTGTGCTCGGAAGCAATCGCGCCACTGGCGGCGACACGACGGCGCGACTTGGAGCATGAAGAGGAGCAGCTAGCTGTGTCGAGACTCTCACACTTGCAACGATGGCGGAGTTCACGGACCTCGCGTCTCTCGCGGTTCGTTCGTTTGCTTGCTACGACTCTCTCAATGAGCTCTCTCTCACACACACATATATATGCACACACACCTTTCAGCTAGTCTAACGATGTGCACCGTGGTGTCACGCAGTCAACGCCACTCAAGACCAACGACAAGCAGATGAAGAAGCGCGGTGTCATGTCTGGTCGACTTCGACTGCTCCCGATCAGCGACTCGCCTGCGAGCAGCTACGACATGCCAGCGAATAGCAGCAACAACAACAACAGCAGCACCAGCGCTGCGGCTCCGAGTGCGCTGCTCGCGAGCCACAAGCTGAAAAAGATCACACAGAAGCGAGAGCTCGTCGAAGCTGTGCGCAAAGCAAACTCGCCGATCGTCCTGCCTGGTCGCGAGGCGTCCATGTCGAGTTCCTTGCGTAGTCTCCACGACGCGTCGTCTGGCGGGAGCTCTGTACCCGAGACCGATACAGGACAGCGCGACATCGAGTGCCTCGAAGACGGCGTGAACCTGAACGCCCGCAAGTTCAATGAGCACAAGATGATGGTGGAGAAGCGGCAGAAAGAGCTCAACACGCTGTTGGTAGGTGTCCTGTGACCCATGGTGCTGCGCTAGCGCAGGTCACTACCAGCATAGCGACAGAGAGCAAGGTGCTGACGAACATACCATGCATGCGAATCGGTGGGATCTTTCAGGACGAACTGCGTGCGCTGCAGCTCGAGACGCAGGAGCTAAGTCGCATCCAGAACCAGGAGACGCCGATCTCGAAGAAGAACAACAAGATCAAGCAGGACATTGCCGAGTCCACAGCGTCGATGGAGGAGCAGATGCACTTGCGCCGACAGCTTGAGCACATGGTGCGACGGCTGCAGACCAACCAGCTGCGCGTGAATGCACACGTCCAGGCAATGTCGAAAGCCGTAGACGAGAGCTTGCGCGAAGGCAACGAAGTCAAGCTCCTGTGCCGGCAACTCGAGGCTGGGAAAGCCCGAGCGGTGCAGTTCCTGCAAGAGTGCGTGTTTGATGGACACTAAGAGCGAGAGAGAGAGCGTACGTTGGCAGCTCACGTTTGCTTGCCCGTTGCTCTCATCTGCCGACAGAGTTCAGCTCCAGATCCAAGTGGAGCGCAAAGCGCGCGCACGAGAGCTCGTGGACCACGAAGTACGAGCTCGGAACTCGCAAAAGATGGAGGCGTGGCGACTGCAGCGCGTTCAAGAGCGCGCTGAGATTGCTGCCGAGTTGCGAGGTGACTTGTCCGCAGAAGAGGAAGCACGGCTGCTGCGGTCTATAGAGAGTCGCGAGCGAGCGAACGAAGCGCTGCACCTTGCAAACTTGACCAAGTCCGAGAAAGCGGCCGACTACGATGACGTACTGGATCAGCTCAAGCTCGCTGCTGGCGCAACATCGCTCGAAGAGGTCGTCGAGAAGCTCTTTGCACAAGGCACGACAACAACGTCGCTCGAGAAGGAGAAAGCGCAAGCCGAGGCGCGGCTCGTTGCTGCGCGGCAAGAAAAGGAGCAGGCGTTGCAGGCACTGAACGAGCTCAAGGCGTCGGGCATTGGCGGCATTGAGCTCAATCGCGAGGTGTACAACACGCTCGAGAGCGAGATCCAGCAAGCCAAGGCGACGCTCAAGGTCAACAAAGCTGCGTACGAGCGCTTGGACGGCGTGATCACTGGCGTGCAGCAGGGCTCGTTTGGCTTGGCGCAGCGATTACAAGCGTTCGACGACGTCCTCGACACCGCAGCGCCAGAGAGCAGTAGTTTGCCGCTGAGCGGCAGTGGCAGCCCCGGCGCCGTTCCAGTCGGAGCGCGCGGTGAGCACGCCGACTGTTTGGCGCTCGCTGAGCTCAAGCTGACCAAGATTCTCGAGCTCGTTGGACAGCAGAACAGCTCGGTCAACAGCTTTGGCGGCTTTGGCGGTGCAAGCGGCGGCGAAGGGGACGACGCGTTTGAAGACGGCAGTTCTCGCGCAGACCTGGACGACCGCAACGCACCGTGGTCGCCGACGATGAACAGCGACCCTGTGCTGCACCGCAACAACATTCGCGTGCGACCTGGGATTCCGTTCAGTCGGCAGCTGCAGTTTGAGCAGCGCGAGGACTCGCTCGACTCGGCGCGGTCCGACATCTCGACGCTGTCGGATGCGAGCAGCGAGCCCATGGACGTGCTCGTGCCGTCGCGCGACATTCTCAAGATGAGCAGCTCGCGCCACTTTTCTGAAGTGATGCGGAAGAAAGAGGTGCGATGGGTGGTGGGCGTCCTGCTGCTGGAGGAGGCTGCGTGGTGGTCGCTGTCAGGTGGTCGACTGACGAAGTGAGCGCTTGTTCGCTTGCTCGTTTGCTTGAGTAGCTGGCGGAGAAGCAGAAGGTGGCGGCGGAGAAAGGCATCTCGGACGAAGAGATGATGTCGAAGCTGCGAAAGCGCAACCAGCTCGAAGCCGACACGCGGCTCTCGACGTCTCCGACGCGACAGAGCGGACTGCTCACAAGTCCAACCAAGGACGACAAGTCGTACGCGTTTGTCACGCAGCTCCACTTTAGCGACTTGTGACTCGATAGGGAGCTTGGCAGCGGTAGACCGAGGACTCACTCAATCGACAGCGTTTGGCGTCGCATGCATGCAGCGCACCTCGAATGACCGACAACGTCATATAGAAGAGGTGGAGCGCGCTTCTGAAGCGCGTCTCCGCAATATCATACCTAGCTCTCTCTCACACACACTCGCGCTAGTCGCCTGCTCTGTGACCCATGCACGCGCGTCTGGCGCCGCCCCCTTGCACTTAGCTCACGTTCCCAGTGCCGCCGACCTGGTCTGGGCAGCGGTACTCCTCGGGCAGGAGCGACCGCTGGAGCTTGTTGAACGCAAACTGCCGCTTGCCTGTGTTCTTGAGCGCATTCTCAATGCGCACGCCGTGGCTCCGCATGACCGACACCGTCGCGAGGATCCGGTTGTCCGGCAGGTCGTGGTGGCGCTGCAAAATGCGCACTTGCTCGAGCGTGACCGACATCGCCGTTCGGTCCTTCGCGCTCTTGCACACTGTCACGCGGCCGCCGCCGAGTTCGCGGCACAGATCTGACGACCGCTTCAAAATCTCAGGACGCTTTGTCTTCACCAAGCTCTGCGCCGCATCGAGCACTGCGGTCTCGAGCGCACGGAACTCTTGCGTGACCTGGTCTTCCGTGAGCTTCATCGGCGCTTGGTTCATGTTCCGGTACCGATGCGAGCCGCGAATGTAGTTCCCCGCGTTCGTCGGCAGCGCGACCGTCAAACGACAGTACTTCTCGCAGAACGCCTTGAGCGGCCGGAGGTTGTTGATGTTGATCATGTCCTGGAGCTCGGTCTTCGCGCGCTCCGTGTTGTTTGCGATCGTCTGCATCTCGTTGATGCCCTGCGTGAACAGCAGTGGCGTCACGCCGATCTCGCCACCGTTTGCAAGTCGCTCTGGGAGCTCAACGTCGGCAGTCGCGACTTGGACGGTCACGATGTACTGGATCGACGCTGCCGACGGCTTGCGGTCGCGACTGCTCTTGTGCGCGACAGTGACTTTGACAATGCCGGCGTCGTCGCTTACATCTTTCTTGCGCGACATGCGGAACGAGAACCGGTTCGACGGCTTGTCACGCACGTCTTGGAGCACAAACGCGACGCACGAGAGGTTCGCGACGGCGCCGGCCATGTCTTCGATCATCCCAATCTCCTTGCTGTGCGTCGACAACAGCGACTCGACTTGGAAGAGGAAGCCGAGCTTCGAGAGCTGGCAGAGCATGTCGCTGCCTTTCACGACGTCCGGGTTCTGGATCGCGACTTCGACTTTGCGCACAAAGCTGCACGTGAGCGCCGACAGCGCCTGGGCGAATGAGCAGTCCATGCGCAGCTGGAGGTCCCACTGGAGGTCATCGTACTCGCGGATCTCTTCCGGCCACTTGGAGATGTCCAAGTCCGCGCCGTTCATCTTCGCTTGGAGCTTCTTGAGCTTCGTCTGGAACGACAGGATCCCGCCCTTTGTGAACTTGTAGCAGTGTGCCGATGGCGCACCGACGGTCGTGAAGTCGTACACGGACACTTCCTTTGACGACCGGCGCTTCTCGTCGTTGATGAACGCGTTCGTGGGACCAATGAGCAGGTCCTGGATGTGCAAGTTGATCGGCACGAAGCGAAGGTCGCTCGAGTTCTTCTCCACGCTCGCTTTGAAGTACTGCTTGTGCTTGTCGCGGTTCACGAGGTACTGGATGTTCTTCCGCACCATCGCGACGTACTCCTTCCGCTTCTTCAAGCGGTTCTCGAGCCACTCGCGCGCGATCGCAGTGTCGCCTTCGTCTTGGATCTGACCGATGAGCGTGCCGTAGAACCCGCGCGTCTGCTTGTCCTTCTTCTGGGTCAGGAACGCGTGGAGGTCTTCGCGCGCTTTTTCCACTTGCTCCTGCCGCTCGACTGCGATGAGCTCAATGAACTGCCGCGGAATCGCGTTCGCGTACACGCTCTCTTGCAAGTCCTCGACCACGAGCCCGCCGCCGCCGTCCTCCGTGTCGTACTGGAAGAACCGAATGATGTTCCCAATGTTCTTGTGCGACGACACGTCGTCCTTGGACGGCATCTCGCCGGGCATCATCACGGTCTGGACACTCAGCTCGGCGTTGTTCATGTTGCCCTGGAGCATGACGTCGACTTCGCGCTGGAGCGACGGGTGCTCCTCCAAGATCGTGCACGTGTGGTCGTCGGTCGGGTGGACGTTCAGCGGCTGACCGCTCGCAGCCGCGTCGAGCACAGCTTGCGACGACGTGACAAACTCCAAGAGCGGGTGGAACATCGTCATCTGGTATGACAGCTGCGTTGTCGTCTGCGTGTCGTTCCGACCGCCTGTGCCGTACGTCCCGCCGCCCGTCTGGCCGTCGAGGTAGTTGAGCGCAAAGTTGTGGCCCGTGTCGCGCTTCCCGATCGTGCTCGCGTGGACTAGGAAGCGCAGCAGCGTGTTCGACGCGTGGCCGACCACTGGCACTTCGAGCACTGCGACGAACGGGAAGATCGAGCTCGACGACCCGTTGCTCAGCGCTGCCTCGGTTTCGCCAGCTACACCAACCGGCTCGGTCGCACCGACGCACTTCCACTCGGCGGTACGGCAGAGCTTTGCGAGCGGCGTCGTGCTGTTCACCGGCTCCTTCGACGAGAAGAAGTCGAGCGAGACAAAGCACGCGCGGTCAAAGTTCGCCGGGAGCTTGAGCCGCACGATCAGCCGGAGCTTGTTCCCCGGCTCGTCGCCGTTGATCATCGACTCGCCCATACTCATGCGATCGCGCATGAGCTTCGAGTACGGCATGTGCGGCGACGACCCGGACGAGCGCGGCGTGAGGTTGAACACGTCTTCTTTCGAGCCCTGGTCGAGCGACTCGGGCTCGTCGTGGTGGAAGTTCTCCGTGCTCGGGTTCCACTGCAGGAAGAGCAGCAGGAGCGGCGGGAGTCCGTGCGGGAGCCACACAATGAAGATGTACCAGACCAAGTCCGAGAGCTCGCCGCTGCCGCCGCGTCCCGAGACGTACTGCGCAATGTAGATCACTTGCGCCGAGATATACAGCACGCACGTCGTCGCGATGATGACGTAGAAGATCGTGAGCGACGTGCGGATGCGCGCCTCGGACGGGTCTTCGTTCAGCATGAGCGACCGGCCTTTGCTCATGACCATGCAGCCGAGGACCATGAGCATGACCGTGCAAACGACAAAGCCGGCGCCAAACGCCAAGTAGAACGACTGGATGCGGCACTCGCGGATCGCATCGCGCACGACTTTGCCTTCTGCTGCGAGACTCCCCGTGCACTCCTCCTCGGATGAGCACTGGAGCGATTGCTCGTCAAAGACGCACCGGAGCTCGTCGTCGGCTGCGAGCGAGAGCGCGACGATGAGCGCGACGACTGCAGCGTTCGCAATGACGTAGCCGATCACAGCCGGAGACTTCCACGACAGCTTCTTGAAGCTCTTGAACGCCAGGACGCTCGCCCAGTGGAAGCACAGCGACAGGATCATCATCGTGTTGAAGAAGTACTGCGCCGTGAACCAGTGCGCAAACGCCTTGGACGGCTGTGCGACCCAGACGACGTAGCCGCCACAGCCAGCTGCGAACGAACACAGCGCTGCGATCGCGACCATGTCGGTCCAGAGCGTCGTCATCGTCAGTGGCAGACCGTGCTGTGACCACATACGCACACAAGTTTGGTCGTGAGCAAGTGGGAAAGCAGAAGGTGCTGTCCTCATCCTCACAGTCATAGGACGCACCCATCGAATGATCACGAGCGAGACGAGGAAGCACGCGCCAAAGATCACGATCGTCGCAATGTCGAGACGCGACGCGACGCGCTCGCGGTTCGCTGCGAGTTCAAACACACACACACACGTGAGCAAGTGTACGAGCCATCGCAGTGAGCTGCCTTCCACATCGAGCAAGCGCATCTAGCAGCCAACCACTGACCTTTCTTCACACGGTAGAACATGATTGGCGAGTTGTCCACGGCCGATGCGAGGCCCTGGTACGCCGACAAGTAGCCCTTCTCGATCGTCATCGAGTCGTTCGACGGGTTCTTGAAGTTCCGGAACGTGACGTTCAGGACGTCGCCGTTGTTGATGTCGCCGCTGAACGAGTCCGGGATCGTGAACGAGATGTTCGACTTGCCGACAAAGAGCCCGAGCGCGACTTCGTGGCCCTTGTGCACGAGGCGCGCGTCGCTCACGTCTTTGATCAAGGGCGAGAAGTCCGCTTCCAAGTCTTTCGCGACGCGCAAGAGGATGAACGCCCCGGCGCGCAGCACGGCGCCGCTCTTGAAGCTCATGCTCACGTCCGTCGTGCTCATCACGTGCGGGTTCGACGCTTTCATCTTCGTGTCCGTGAACGACCCAATGAGCTTGTACGAGTTCGACGTGAGCTCGAGGTTGAACACTTGCCGCGGCGTCGATGCCGAGTTCGTCGCTGCGCGGCAGCCCGTGCCGTCAAACTTGACGTTCAGGACAGTCAAGTCGGTCTTGGTGCCAGGACCAAGGCGCGTCGAGACACTGTCGACGGTGAAGACGTACTCGGCTTCCGGTTCTGCGAGCGCGCCGAGCGTCGCAGCCGTGAGACTCACGATCGTCTTGTTCCCGTCGCGGTGACATGGCACGAGACTCGCGCCAATGTAGCAGTTCGACGCCGCGCCTTCGAGGACCCAGAGCTGCGGCGCGTTGATCTCCATCGTGCTCGTGAACTTGCACGAGGCGCTCGCGAGTGACTTGGCAGTCAAGTCGTACGTGTCAAGCATCTCGGGGAAGTTCCACGTCGTGCGCACGACGAGCGAGCAGTTCGTGCACGTGCCTTTGAGCGACGAGCTGATCGTCATGACGGGGATGTCGGTGAGCGAGCTCTCGAGGCTCTGGATCTCTGACTGCCCGCAGCCTTTCATGCACAACAGTCCGTCCGAGTACTTGCTCTGCGCGAAGTCGCCTGCGTTGTACACGCACCGGTTCGCCACGCAGTTGTACCCGATCTTGTCGGGAAACGCGTCGGCCGCTACGTCACACGCCAGCAGCGCAGTCGACAGAGCAACAGCGATATACACACACGCGCCAGTCCGGCAGTCAGTTCCCATCGCTACGTCTGAGCGACTGCTGCACGCGTCGCTCTCTGAATCGAGCTGAACGAGCACGCGCACGCGCACACACACACGCACCTGCTGCAGTCGTCGCGATGGCACTCCAGAGCAGCACGATGCACGCGAATGCGATGTGGCTGGGAGATGACATTGCTGCGATAGCTGAGAGTGGATTCGAGCGCGATCGTCGCCGTCGTCGCACACACGAGAGCGATGGCGTCGCTGCGTGACGAGTGCCGGCACTGTTGAAAGCGGCGGCAGCGCCACGGTCAGCTACGACGCTGCCGCCGCTTCGCACGCGCGCTGCAAACGTCGCAGTCGCCAGCGTGGCTGTGGATCCGAGGTCTGTCTGCGTCGCGTGTGTGTCTGCGTCTGCGTCTCGCGCGTGTCCTCGAATTGACGTCTCGCGCGGTACGCTCTCGATGTCTCCGTACAGCACACACACACAGAGACGAAGGCGAAGGTATGCTCGCGATTGGCGTCGCAGTCGTCGTCGCAGTCGTCGCAGTCGTCGTCGAGGTCGAGGTCGCTGAGCGAGTGCCTTGGACTCTGCCAATAAAGTCAGGAAACGGCTGTCCTGTTCTCACACATGTGGTTTTGAATAGACTTTGGTAGCGAGGATCGTATGAAAAAGTCGACTGGCAACCAAAGAAGCCAGCGCACGCTGTCACATTCGGGACACCGTCCCGAGTCCCGAATGTGCCAGTTGGCCTGGCCAACTTTGGCCAACTTATTGTTGGCTAGACACGGCCATATTGTACAAATAAATTATAGTAACTACACAATACGTATCTACATTGCGAAATTCGACATACTTACAAGCAGAGCACACCGACGAAGCTCAGCGACTTTGCGGATGCCGAGTACTGTACTACACCTGGCACTAGCTTTGACTGCATGTATGTGTATGTGTGTGCGTGTGTGTGCGAGTTCGGTGTCAGCATACTCAACGTTCGTAAAAGAGAACGATGCATTATCGACAGATTATGTCCAAAATAGAAAACAATCGACAATCCGATAATCTATAAAAACAATATGTTCAACAATACAATATTTGATTGAGCAGCAGAATACGGTGCACAATAAGAAATTTAGAGATATGTGAATGTTGGGTTTTTACTCCATGAAAAGTGTTTTTACTCGATAGTACGATTATACATTTTTACAGCTAGACATCTAGCTAAGCAATGAGTCTAGAGAAATTTCAATTGTCGAGAACAAGTGTGGACAATAGCGTTCAAGCCTCAGTGTCAGGCGAGGCAAAAGATTCTCTTCAAGATGCATACCCTCGCCTTACCTCGACTTGGTCGGCGGTAATACCCGCACTAAAAGAGTGTTGTCTAATCTGCAAAGCAAAGTACCTGGTCACGACGACTGTGCAAGTGTGTGATCAGCTTCATTCATGAAAGCCACTCATTACACAGTGAACGGTTCGACATCATCCAACGCAAGGGACTCTTGCTTCCGCGCTAGCATGACGCATCCCATGCGTGTTTTTAGCAGAATACAGACCGTGTACTGCTGTACTCAAAGATATTTCTCCACTTCACAGACAAAACTGGGTATTTAACTAGCGATGAAACGCAACGCCCACCACCTAGAGAGGGTGGCTGCGAATATATGTCTTCCATCCTCGTTCAATTCGGCTCTAGACAACGCCCACTTTCAGATATATGAGGATGTGTACTCAAATGCACCGAATACAGGCCGAAGTTTTGTTGTACACTTCCATTCTCTATTTGGTAGCTTTCGATCTATGAATGTCACACACACCTATGCTTATCAACCACGCTACGCTTGCATCATGACAGTGCCCAGAACACTCCGAGTGCTGTCAGCTGCGCCAAGTACATCTCCATCTCACGCACATGCGGGTTGCCACCACGACGAAGCTGCCAGCAGCGTTTAGCGAAGAGTTCATGTAGATGCCGGTTTCACCGATGTTGATCAAGGTAGCTGAAGCGCAGCGAGCTTGCTCGCGCCAAAACGAGTTGCTGAACTCGTCACGGACTTCTGCAAGTGCGGTGTTGTGTAGCAACTTTTCGCATTTGCCAATAATTAGTCCGTGTTTGTGTACAATCAGCAAGTGCAAAATGTATTGCGTACAAACCATTGTGCGAGTTGGCGATCGTTGTGAGACCCATGTCGATGAGCAAAACGCTGCAGAAGTCGAAAGAGAGCGTTAACAGCGCTGTACTTGCTCTTCTAGCCGGAGTCAGCGAGGTAGTCAGTGATCCACGTCGTGAATTAGCGAAGGATGAACGTGACCATCATGCGAATCCCAAGATACTGCGTGAAAGCAGATGCAACAATGAGTATGTCGTCCCGCACAACAAAACGAGTGCAGTTTAGCACAGAATGCACCTCTCGCCTCACGTCCTTCATGAACTGCAGCAACTGGTGGGGAAACGAAACGAGCTCTCTTCGTCGGAGCGTGAACGATCGTCGTGTCAATGGGCCGGTGTAGTTGCGTAGCTCCGCCTCGCGCGCGCTCCAGTCGCGCACGTTCCGGTGCGGGACGTCGAAGCGATCGGCTGCCTCACCATACCTCAGATATGCGAGTGCATCGAGCACTATCAGCCTCTGCTTAAGCGTGTACGTCTTGCGCTTGTGTGCCATTTGGGTGTGATTGAGAGCGACGTCGAGCGGATCGATTGGTTGGCTCAACTATTTTCTCAAATATGCGAAAACGCTCGACACTAATCAAGCCTACACAAAATCAACGTTGCGGTGGGTGTTTCGATGTGTGTGGGTGTTGCGCTCCATCGCTATCTGTATTATCAGTCTGTGCTTCTCACTTCGACGGTATTTATGTTTCTGTAGAAGCGTTCAGGGTTGTCTTGATCATGTCGTGATGGCAACGCGCCAAGTGCTATGCCTTTGGCGCGTTGCCATCCACGAACAATCCCGAAAGCAGCTCGAACTTGAGCTCACGACAGGCTATTGGTTGGCGAGCGTCAGTGACCTTTGATCTTGTGAGCCATTGAAGAGACACTGTCACTATTGTCCACTATTTCGCGCATGGAACGACCTGTATAGAGGGCTGTGCAAATCCTCTGTGCGCATATTCTCGCGTATACCCTCACCAAGCGCGTATTTTGCCCAGGGAAATGCGGCTGTTCATCGTCAATCACAGTACGACAAAGCAGAGGTGGCCATCACACCACCATCGGAATAAAAACGCGGCCCACGTTGCGGGAGTGGAGCTCAAGGGCACCATCAGTGCTCGACTCCTCGGCTCACCTGCATCTCGCCTGCATCCCTCGTGCGCGCATTCCGTCCGTCTCGCAAGCAAGCGAGCAGAATGCTCACGATCATGGTGCCGCACGGCGCGATTGCCAAGTACGCGGCGCGCCGTAGTGCGGCAGTCGTGCGCAGCGGCATGGCGACGCGCATTCTGTCGACGCGCTCGAATGCCAAGGAGGCGGCGCTGACGGGCGTCAAGGCGACGACTGCAGCGATCGATTCGGCGTCGGGCGAGATCGGCGCGGTGGCTGTGCCGCTCCCGGCCGCGAGTGCACTGACGCTCAAGGAGCGCATGGAGATCTACGGCCAGCTGTCCAAGGTGCGGCTGAGCTCGCTGGTCGTGATGACCACTGGCGCCGGCTTCCTCATGGCGGGCGGGCCGATCTCGTGGGGCACGTTTGCAGCAGCGACGATCGGCACGTCGCTCGCCGCCGCGTCTGCAAACACGTTCAACCAGGCGTGGGAGATCGAGCTCGACGCGAAGATGAACCGCACGTGCAAGCGGCCGCTGCCAGCCGGGAAGATCACGCGCAACCACGCCGTTGCGTTCGGCGCTGCGACTGCTGCGACGAGCACAGCGATCCTCGCTGCTGGCTGCAACCCGCTCGTGGCGTCGCTCGGTCTCTTCAACATCGGTCTCTACTCGCTCGTGTACACGCCCATGAAGACGCGCAGTGAGCTGAACACGTGGGTCGGCTCGGTCGTCGGCGCGATCCCTCCGGTCATGGGCTGGGCCGCTGCGACTGGCGCAGCGCTGGCACCCGAGGCTGCGCTCCACGCGTACTTGCTCTTTTGCTGGCAGATGCCGCACTTCTTCGCGCTGAGCTGGCGCTCGCGCGCTGACTACGCGCGCGGTGGGTACAAGATGGTCGCGTGCGCAGACCCAACGGGATCGCGCAGCGCAGCGCTCGCACTGAGGTACTCGCTGTACATGGCGCCGATCCCGATCGTCGCGGCGCTCACGGACGCGACGAGCTACATGTTTGCGGTCGAGGGCACAGTCGTGAACGCGTACGCGATCTACTTGGCGAACAAGTTCTACCGGAACCCGACGAACGCGACGGCGCAGAAGGTCTTTCTGTGCTCGCTCTGGTACTTGCCCGTCATGATGGGTTGCATGGTGCTCCACAGCCAGCACTGGCTCGACGACGACGAGCTCGAGGCGCAGAAGAAGGCGAAGAAGACAAGCGTCTGGCGCGAAGCGTTCCTGGGCGAAGTCGAGGGCTTTGAGCCCGTGGACGCGTCGGTCACGGGCGTGAGCAAGGACGAAGGCTCGGTCTCGGCGTGGGTCGTGCACCGCGTGCGCACGCTGCGCCACTGCCTCAAGGAGATCTGCATCCACGAGAACCTCTGGGGCTTCAAGGACGGCAAGCACAACGCGGACGAGAGCAGCGTGCTGTGCCCTGTGCACGTCGGCAACTCGGCAAAGGAGACTGCTGCGATCACGGCGCAAGCGACGCGCAGCAGCCCACCGACGCAGGCGTAAGCAGAGACTTGTGAATCGCATCTGCTCTCCTGTCCATAGTGTGCGACGTGCGAGCAATCGAGCGCACTCTGTCTCCACTGATCGATCGACCACACCTCTGCACACGCGAGTGCCTGCGCTCTACGCTGTGCAGCGGCCTGTACACTGCAAGTAAAGATCCTCGGTGCGCATTCGCATCTCCATCCGACCATCGCTCGCTCGCTCTTCGCTGCGCTTTGTACTGAGCACTATGGCTGTGCGGACTCTGTCAGCCTCTCTCGCTCTCGCTCTCGCTCTCTCGCGCTCGCTCTCCTCACCACTTGATCCCGAGCGGATTCGAGAGCTCGAGCTTCGGCACTGCGTGGTACTGCGTGTGGAACGCCGTGCGCGCGCCGTCCGAGAACGGCACGCCGCCAAAGTACGTCTCGTAGACGTACTTGCACGCTGGGTTGTCGCTCGGTGCGCGCACGTGGAGCTCTTGAAAGCGCTGCGTGACGCTCGCCAGCAGCTCGGAGGCGCGCAATGTGCTCGAGGGCTTGATCTGACCGCCGCCGTTCAAGCAGCCGCTCGGGCACGCCATGATCTCGACGTAGTGGTACGGACACTTGTTCCGCCGGATCTTCGTCATGATTGACTGGATGTTCCGAAAGCCGTACGCCACGGCGAACTTGAGCACTTCGCGGCCGTCGACGACGAGCGTGACTTCCCGAAAGTCCGGGTTCCGCCCCGCGACGTACTCGAGCGGACCCGTGACGTCGACGTTGAACAGCTCCTTGGCGGCGAACCGGAAGATGTGCTCGAGCGGACCGCCCGAGCTCGCGTTCACGCTGCTCCCGAGCACAGCAGAGCCGTCCGGTGCGACGCCGCTCAGTAAAATCTCTTGCTCTGTGAGCTGCGCGAGCTCCAAGCTCGCAAAGTCGATGCTCTGCGCCGCAATGAGCTCGAGGATCTCGGTCGTCGCGAGCACGCAGTCGACGTCTTTCACTTGCGTCGCGTCGTCGAGAAAGTCCTTGCGTGACGCCTCGAGCTTCTTGTCAAAGCACGGCATGATCGCGACGTGGTACACTTCGTTCGGCAAGGTGCCCTGCTCGCGACTCACCATGTGCTTCACGAGCGCGCCGGCGATCTGCTGCGGCGACTTGGTCGTGTCAATGAACGGAATCGCATTCGGCTGCGTCTTCTCAGCGTAGCAGACCCAGCCAGGGCACGACGACGCGAGCATTGGCAGCGCTTGGAGCGGATCCTGGAGCGGATTCGCGCTCGTGATCGGCTCGACGAACTCGGTCTTGGTCGAGGACACAGCGATCGACGACGGCGGACGTGCCCACACTGTCTTCTGCTGGTGCCGGAAGCGATGGAGGAACTCGGCGCGCGACTCGAGCAGCGCAAAGTCGCCGCTGCACGTCGAGTCGATGACCATATCGACGCCAAGGCCGCGGAACATCGTCACGAGCTTGCGGTGCACTGCGATGACTGGGAGGTCAAAGTGCGCAGCGAGCGACGCGCGCGACTGCGGCGAGAGCGTGACGACGACGCGGCGGTGCTGCTTCGCCTGGAGGACTTGAAGTAGCTCCTGGACGCTCTGCTGCGAAATGAGCACCGTCTCAGCGGACGTCACGCAGCCGCTGCATGCAAGGCAGTCGTCGAGCGAGATCGTCGCTTTCTCCTCCTTGCTCGTGCGGATGATGCTCGGCTTGACTGCCGCTGGCTGCACGCCCCAGTCGTCTGCCGATAGCTCCGTTTCAAGCGAGATCTTGGCGACGCCGAACGGTTGTGCAGCGCCGTCTTGTGCACCAGTGCTCGCGCTCGCAGGTGTGAACAGCGGATTCACACATGCCTGTGACGGCTGGATGTAGTCGTCCAAGTCGCCGAGGAACACTGACGCCTGCGCATAACGAGCAGGGAAAGAAGCAAGCAGACGTCAGTGCACGAGCACCTACGAGTGCATGAGCGGCACAGATGCACAGATGCACAGACAGCGAGCGCACCATCGTGGTCTTGCAAGCTCACGACGCCCGACAGCAGCTCACGACGAATGCGTCATTGCGCGAACACCTTTCGATGCTCAAACGACAGACCTCTGCGATGCACTATGGAGAGAACAGTTCACCTCTTTAAATGCGGCGCTGATGCAGTAATCACATTTGTGATAGTGACATAATTCACGAAGTATGATGTGCGCCACACTACACCATTTCTACATTTGAATTCAGCTGTTGCAGCCATTTGAAACAGCTGCCGACAAGCGAACAACTGCCGACAAGCCGTCGCGACGCACGCGCGTACCGTGCCGGACGTGTGATCTTGCGCGTCGCTGCCAACATCCGCCGTCTCTCTGTCCCGCTTGCTCCGTCGCTCACGCACTCGCGCAGGTACTAGCGCGCACGATGGCAGACACTGAGCTGCACGGCGCGAGGTTGAAGACCGACAGCGCATCCATCGTCCTAGATCGCGGGGCACATCGCGATGCGCAGTTCGCGCGAGACAGCAACGACGACTCGCAGCTCTCGTTGCGCAATGCGTCGCTGACATTCACATCCAGCTGCCACGACTACGACGCAGACGTGTCGGTGGAAGTCGCTCCACTCAACAGCACGAGCGACGGCGCCGACGAGCGCGATCCGATCGCTGGCGCTCCACGCGTCGCGATTGACAGCGACAAAGCGCTGCAGGTCGCACAGCAGATTGCTGCGGCTGGCGCGCCGATGCGATGCCGAAAGCAGCGCAGCCCACGGAGCAGAAAGCGGCAGGACCTGAGCGCATGCGTGCTCTCGATGAAAGGCCAAGTAGCGTTTCTCCATCACCTCGTACAGCAGCAGATCGCACTTGCTGCGAAAGAGGAAGAGCGTCTCGCTTCGTGTGCGCGCGACCACACTGGTAACCTCAGCGCGCTGTCGTTCTCATCGCTCTCGCCTGTGCGCAAGTCGAGCGTCGACCTCGTCGCACTCCCGGACGCAAACGAGAAGCGCCAGCTGCTCTTCCACGATCGCTGGGATCTCGACTACCACGACGACGGTGATGGTCACAATGAACCAACGCACTCGAGACAGTCGTCGAGCGTCACGGAGAGCGCGAGCAGCAGTCACACCACTCGAATCGCTGAGCTCGAGCGCGAGAACGCAGCGCTGAAAGACCAAGTGATGCGCTCAGAGCAGCACGAGCGCGACACTGTGAGCGAGCTGCTCGATGAGATCGAAGGGCTCAAGCGCGCTGCTGGCGCTCGCGAAGAAGAGAACCGTCGACTGCGAGCGACTGTGCAGCGCTTTGAGAAGACGAGTGTGTCTCAAGCGCACGAGCTCTCGATGGACTCCGTCTCTACGAGCAGCCCGGTGCGTCGCCACGAGTCGACTGCCGAGTCGCCAGAACTAGATGAACACACAGTGGCAAGCGGCCATGAACGCGCATCGAAGACTGTCAGCGACGCTCCAGCGAGTGCATCGCCATTCGTACCACCCAGCTCGACCAACCTGCCATCGTCGCCAGCGATCCACGTGAACCACGAGCGGTGCCAAGTGAAGATCCACGAGCTCTGGCAGACGATCAAGAACCTCAAGGTGTACGTCGAGACGTACCGCATCGAGAGTCTCGACCTCCAGACCCAGCGCGACGAAGCCGTTGCCTCGGCGGAGCGTGCGAGGCGCGACAACGCAGCGCTCGCGAGCAATCGGAACCCGCAGGCGAAGATCCGGTACCTCCAGACTGTCAAAGACGAGAACGTCGTGCTCTTGAAGAAGATTCGCGAGCTCCAGACGCGTCTTGCTGCGCAGCAAGCGAAGCGCGCAGTCGAGAAAGCAAATGCAATGGAGCTCCACGACGCATCTGTGAGCGACATATCGTCGTTTGACGAGAGCGCCGTGCTGCCGTCCAAGGGCGATGTCGCGAGCGACCCAAACGTGACCGACTCGGAGCCGGAGCGGAGCAAGCTCTTTCGGAAGATGTGGCACCACAACAAGGAGCTCGAAGCCGAGATCGCGCGGCTGCGGGACCAGAAGCGCGCGCTCGCAACGCGACAGCGCACGCGGTCCGGGTCGACCGAGTCGAGTCGACCGGCAGCACCAGCTGCGAGTGCGACAAAGCCAGCGCCAGCACCGCGAGGCACACGGAGACGACTCCATCCACCAACGAGCGTGGCGTGAGCATGTCCCGTTTATTTAAAGTATACGCAGGTCATCTACCTCTATAGATCTGCTAGTGACATTTTGCCCCACAAACGGACAAAATGGCGCACTCACTCGCTGAGCAAGTGGCGCTCGGCGCGATGGCAGCGGCGCTCCGTGAGTCGCAGGCTGCGAGCGCTGCTACTGCTCCTCAGGACGACGACCGTGCGACTGGCAGCGAGAGTCCAGCTCGCCATGTGCACTTGAGCTCGGCTGCTACGAGCGACAGCGCTGCTCCTGCTGCCACGACCGCCACCAGTGACAAGAACACCAACGGCGTCAATGGCGCAGCGCGCGACTCGCCAACGCCACAGGACGCGTCACTGCCGGCAGGATGGCAAAAGGTCACGCACGACTCGGGGCTTCCGTGCTACGTGCACGAACAGCAGCGGCTCGTGTGCTGGTCCAAGCCGTACGTGCTCGACCTCTTGTGCTCGCTCGACGAGTTTGTACACGCTGCGCAGCAGCACGTCCCGCCGCTCAGTCTGTTCAGAGCGCCGCGCGAGGCGCGAGCACGAAGCGAATCGGCCGAGCTGCGCAGCAATGGGAATGTACGGCTACAGACAGAGCTGCAAGTGTCTGCCTTTGTGAAGCAACGACTGCTCGGGTACATGGAGAGAGAGCGAGAGAGACTAACTGCCTCTGCTTGTGTGGTCGATCCTTCGCGCGATGACTCCCTCACGCGCCGGTAGTCCAAGAAGCGCAAGCTACGAACTGCAGATCAAGAGCGACCAGCACTGCTGCCACTGCCACCGCCATCAGCCAAGACGCAAGCGCCAGCAAAGGAGCAAGAGAGCGAGCCGTTGATGGTGCGTCTGCGCACTCAGAGGCGTTAGCTCTGCGACTGAGCTGCTCATTAACTGCTGCTCCTGGTACTACACCACAGACGATGGACGAGTTCAAGACGCTGCCGATGGGCGACCCGCGTGTGCTCCAGGTACAGCGAGCGAGTGCTGACGCGGTGTGCCCCACTGCAACGCATGGACTGCGAGCTCACAGCGGTATGCGTGACAGGTGTGCATGGAGCTGTCGTACAAGACGCCGGCGCAGGTGCTGCAGGAGTACCAGAACCGGAACCGCGGTATAGCGATCAACTACAACACGCACGCGATCGACCAGGACGGCGTGAAGCTGTTCAAGACGATCGTGTCTGCAGGCAACACTGCTGCCGAAGTGCGTCCCCTTGCGCTCACATAGCCACGTGCACTTGCGCACGGCATCTGTCGACTGACTTGGT
This sequence comes from Globisporangium parvum, assembly GCA_023333885.1. Taxonomy (NCBI): domain Eukaryota; phylum Oomycota; class Peronosporomycetes; order Pythiales; family Pythiaceae; genus Globisporangium; species Globisporangium parvum. Next base: position 49,401 of record JAASFT010000049.1, read on the forward strand.
GCGCTGGTGCGTCGACTGTAGGGCGTGGCGTCGACCAAGAAAGTCGCAAAGCAACTCGGTGCGCAGTCGCTGCTCGCGATGCTCCATGAGCGCACGGCAAAGACGTACTACGCAGTCGCTGAGCTCTACAGCAGCGTCGCAAAGGGACACGCTGCGATCAGCGAGTCGTCCGTGCAAGCGACACTACCGCCTGGAGCAGTCGCAGCTGCAGCAGCAAGTGCACAAGCGGTTCGCGACAGCAGCAACCGACGACCGCTCGACCCGCGCTCTGGTCGCTCGAATAGCAGTGTAGCAGGAGCCGGAGCACGCGGCAAGAAGCGCGAGCGTCGGGCTGGACCTGGCACGTACAGCGGCGGACACGGATACGCCGAGTACAGTGGCGACGCAGTTGGCGAGTACCTCGATGCAACAGCCGCTGAAGTCGGGTACGCCCCATCTGGATCGCACTGGGGAGCTGGAGGCTACGCGACGTTCTACGACCCGAGCGGCAACAGCAGCTCGTGGTCATCTGGGCACGAGGCGTACGCGTCGGAAACGCGCAGTGATGAGCGCGAGCGCATCGTCGAGTACTCGAACGCGGCATCCGGATACGACCGACAGCAGCAGCAACAACAGCAACAGGAGGCGTCCTACTATGGAAGTGGCGATCCGTGGGGCTATGCGCGTGGGTACTCGTCATACTATGCGCCACCAGTGGCAGCATCCGGGTACGGTCCGCCGCCGCCACTGTCGACATACGGACCACCGCCAACGTCTGCTTCGTACGGCCCTCCTCCGACACAAGCTCCACCGTCGCACCACAGTGACAGTCGATACAGACCGACGCGGTCGCAGACAAGTGCTTCAGGTCCAGGCGATCGATCGATGCGCTCGCACCATCGACAGTGACCACCATCCAGAGGCACAAGTGCAGGGCATCGCAAAGGGGCAGCGTTGAGCGAGTGGCGTCAAGCGTACGGAAGCAATGACGGGAGTTCTGTTGTCAAGGCTTTCGTCCCGGTTTGATCGGCTGCTTCCCTTCCGACAGCAGCCACGCAGTTCGAGAGGCCGACGAGCTCGATGGCACTGCGTCAGATGGGCAAGACGCGCTGTCGCTCGGACGATCGATGGCGATGGTGTCGAGTGCACGCAGAGCACCTCACTGGCACCATCGGCTCGCTCCACCTTGCAGCGAGGTCGAGGGATGCTGCGGTTCGAGTGTCAGGATCAGGATGACGCACGGCAGCTGTCGCCTGAGTGACAGCGACCTGAGCAGCGAGTGATGTCGGCACCGAGAAGAGAGATAGTATGGTATTAGCACCAGCGAGCGAACGCCGCCAAGCTCTCGACATGGGGACTTGCGTCAGCGCGCCTCCGTGGCCATGGCATCGGAGATCGCTCCGAGTCGACTCGAGCGAGTTGTGCTGGCAGGAGACCGTGAGCATAGTGGCTTGTCGATGACTTCGTCCTCCTCTTCCTGTGCTTCTCACTCGAACATCCCTTCCCACTTCTTCTGGGGGTTTCTGTTGTGTACCAACACACACCACACGAGTGACGAATGCAGCACACGATGCAACAGCGCTGCGCTCGAGTCGTGAGTCGTGAGTCGTGAGCTCCGAGGATCGCTCGACTGCTGCTGCTGCGGGCTGCTCGCGCCGTGTCACTGCGTTCCAACTGCTGCTGCTACAGTAGCGACTCGAGCATGTCAGAGAATGTCCAAGTCGCAGTGCGCGTGCGGCCATTCAATGAGCGCGAGAAGCATCTCCAGAGCACGCCGTGCATCAGTGCGTTTGCATCTCAAGCCTCGAGCTATGGCAAGTGCGGCGCAACTCCAACTCTTGCGCACTGATCCACTTGTATCCGCTTGCTGCACGCCCGTGTTCGTGGCGAACAACGCAGAGATGGTGCGCGAGACACAGCAAACGATCATCACGGACCCTGAGACGAGCACGGAGAAGGCGGTCACGTTCGACTACAGCTACAACAGCTTTGCAGACGCCGATGATCCTGAGCACGCGTCGCAAGACACCGTCTGGAACGACATTGGCGTCAAAGTGCGGCACTGTCTAAGTGCCAAAGGACCGAGCGATTCGCAGGGACCCAGAGCTGACTTGCTATAGCGTCCATCGCTCTACTCGGTTCGCTCTCTCTCTGCATGTGCTTGCAGGTGCTCGAACACGCCTGGAACGGCTTCAACGTCAGCTTGTTTGCGTACGGCCAGACGGGCTCTGGCAAGTCGTTCTCGATGGTCGGCTACGGCAGCGAGCGCGGTATCATCCCGCGCGCGTCCGAGGTCATCTTCGATCGCATCGAAGCGAACACGACGGAGGTGACGTTCAAGGTCGAAGCGAGCATGATGGAGATCTACAACGAGCGCGTCAAAGGTGCGCTCGAGCTTGAGTTGCTAGCTTGGTCGAGGTCGTGGTCGAACTCACAGCTCGGTATCTGTGCACGTGTGACACTGATGGCAACGGTCCGCAGATCTGTTCAACCCGGTGCTCGACAACCTCAAAGTGCGCGATCACCCACGGCAAGGGCCATACGCAGAGGGCTTGACGAGGAGCGCAGTCTCAACGCACAAAGAGATCAGTCGGGTACGTACGTAGCAAGTATACCACAGATACCTCTTCACTGCACTGCTGCTCGCTAGCTCAGCCACTGACTGAAACACGCGGCGTAGCTCATGGATGCAGGCATCCTCGCGCGCACGACGGCATCGACAAACATGAATGCCACGAGCTCGCGCGCGCATACGATCTTCCAGATCATCGTCACGCAGTCGGAGCTGAACCAAGCGAGCGGCAAGGTGCTCGAGAAAGTCAGCCGCATCAACTTGATCGACTTGGCAGGAAGCGAGCGAGCCGCGAGCACAGGCGTAACCGGATCGCGGCTGAAAGAAGGCGCTGCGATCAACCAGGTGCGCTCACGTGCTTGACCGAGCGGCTGGCAAGTGTCACCGCGCTCACGACAGTCAATGGCATCGACATGGTTTGACACAACCTCTCTCTCTCTCCTTGCTGACTTCACAGTCGTTGTCAGCACTCGGCAACTGTATCTCAGCGCTCGCAGACCTCGCGAACGGCAAGAAGAAGGTGCTCGTGCCGTATCGCAACTCCAAGCTCGTACGTCTTACATCTGCTCACCTGCCGCTCCTGTCATGATGCTTGCGTGCATTGGATGGGACTGCTGGCAGAGCAGTCAGTGGCTGACTGACTCATGCACGACGGTGGCGGCAATGATGTGTAGACGCACTTGCTCAAGGACTCGCTCGGTGGGAACTCCAAGACGATCATGATCGCAGCGCTGAGCCCAGCGAGTGTGAACTATTCGGTGCGCTTGCATGGGAGATCCGTGATCGAGTACTCTGTGCGCTGCGATGTTCATGTGCTCACGCGCTCATGTGAGTGTGCAGGAGACACTGAGTACGCTGCGGTACGCGGATCGCGCCAAGCAGATCAAGAACCAAGCGATCGTGAACGAAGACCCGAACCAGCTGCTCATCCGGCAGGTGCGAGACGCCGCGAATCGAGGCTTTGACTGTGCGAGTGTGACTCAGTCGTCGTATCCCTGTGTCTCGATCCCTGCGCACGTAGTTGAAAGAAGAGCTCGAAGCTCTGCGGCGCGCGATGACCGAGAACGCTGACAGTCGACCGCAGTCGCGCGGGTTCAGCGACAGCAGCATCGACGACGACAGTGCGCGCGTCGTCTACGTCGATCCGGTTCGGGAAAAAGAGGTGGCGTCGATCCGAGAGCAGCTTGAGGAGCACCAGCGACTGCTTCGCGAGAGCGAGGTGCATTTGGCCTTATGTGCGCACGTGGCACTCCCGTACACATAGCCGTTCGATTGACAAGCACCCTCTCGTCGTCACGTGCGTGCTCATGATGGGACGCTGATAGAAATCGTGGAACGAGCGCTTGAAAGAGACCGAAGAGCTTGCGCGAAGGCGCGAGGAGCAGCTCAAGCTCCTCGGTCTCGTGAGCAACACGACGGACCTCAAGCTCAAGTCCATGACGGTTCGTCGAGCTCGCGCCTCCCTCTCGGATGTCGTGAACGGCGCTTGAGCGACTCAGTTCTGACGTGACTCTACTGATGGATGATCGGGACGTCCTTGGATCAGGATCCCCACCTGCTCAACTTGAACGAAGACCAGCTCATGACCGAGAAGCTGCTCTACTTCCTCAACCCTGGCGTCAACAAGATCGGTCGCATCGACGCTGACGATGAGCAGAGCATCGTGATCGGAGGGCTCGGGATCCTCAAAGAGCACTGCGTCGTCAGCGCTCAGAGGCAAGAGGCAATCCAGTCGAGCGCCGGGACTGATGCCATGTCGGAGCAGCACGAGTCTGATCCAACGCCACCTCCGCCAAGCACCGATGTGCTGACGATCCGAGCCAACTCAGGCGCAAAGGTGTATGTAAACGCGACGCTGCTCAAGGAGGGCGACGACGCCGAGCTGCGGCACTGCGACCGCCTCATCCTCGGGAACAACAACGTCTTTCGAGTATGTGCGCTGTGTGCGATTCGCTCCTGCCGCTTGTCTCGCAAGTTGTCAGTGCTCTTGAGCTCACGTGTGCGCTGCTTGTGTGCGTGACTATAGGTCGTCGTACCATCGAGTCGCAGTCTCGACTGTGCGAGCGCAGAGGTACTCGCAACCGAGTCGCAGTACGACTGGCAGCTCGCGATGAAAGAGCTCAATAGCTACCAGATCCAAGTGACGCTCGAGCTCGAGCTCGTCGCTGAGCGCGAGAAGCAAGAGATGGACGCCCGCGTGCGCAACATGGAGGAAGTGTACGTCCTACGCGTCGCTCGGGGTATCTTCTGTCTTGGACACCACGTTGAGTCGCCAGTCGTAAGCCTTTCGAACGCTCTATCCCTTGTACTCGTGCAGCATGGTGCAAGAGCAGCGCCTCGCAGACGAGAAGCTCCAGAAGCAATGCGACGAGTGGGAGGCGCAAGTGCGCACGATGAACGATCGCATGCGCGCGAAAGAAGACGAGATCAAGGCGCAGATGCAGACCGAAGGCGACCTCGACAAACGCCGTCTCGCCGAGCAACTCGCACAGCAAGAAGCCAAGCTCGCGGAAGAGCTCGTGCGCGCCGAGATCGTGTTCGAGAAGAAGCAGCACGAGCTCATGGCGAAGCAGCACGAGCTCGAGTCGTCCTTGCAGCAGCAGATGCGCGAAGCGAAGCAGCTGAGTCTCCAGAAAGACCGCGAGCGCATCGAGCGCATTCGCTTCGACGACGAGCTCTTGCACTCCATTCCGCTCATCAACGAAGCCAACTCGATCGGAGACGAGCTCCAGCGCGAGACCGTCTTTGCGCTCAAGCTCACCACGTGCTGGCCGTCGCTCACATCGCTCTCAACCGATACACAAAGCATTGACGACGACGAAGCGGCGATTGCCGCTGCGATCACTGCCGACCTCAAGGTCCTCGTGAACTTCCAAGAGACTGGGACGTTCCGCAGCGTGCTCTGGGACACTGACGCCTTCCACGCTAGCGTCTACGTCATGCGCGAGATGTACCAAGTCTTCATTGAGAACAACCGCGTCCTGAGTTGCGTGGCGGCATGGCGAGACGCACAGGAGATCGATGTCGATCCGTTCTACGAGCTGCCGCAGCCGCAGCTCATTGGCAAGAGCTACGTCTACCTCCACAGCATCGTGTTCGGCTGCAAGGTCTCGGAGAGCGTACCGATCTTGGGTCACCGCGGCGTCACGAATGGAACGCTCAAGTGCGACGCCACACCGACTGTGCTCTCGCACGAATGGCAAGCGCTGCAGCATCGGCTCATTGAGACGTGTCCCGACGATCTCGCACTGCTCACACTCCCGACACTCGCTGACTTCATCGGCTCGAACTTGCGCGTGAACATCAATGTCGATCGCCTCCGTGGCATCCCAGGCAAGCTGTGCAAAGACAGCGTCACCGACGGTCGATCCAGAGATCGACTTTGGTATCCTCATTGAGCGATCGATCTCGCCCGAGCTGATCGCGTCAGTCTCGAGCACGCCGCTCGAGCTGTCAGTCTTTGGGATCGTCCCGAGCAGCAACCTGAACAGCGTGGCGTCGCAAGTGATTGATCTCCAGTCGGACGCAAACAAAGACGATGTGGACGACGGAGGCGACTCGGTCGCGTTCTTTGACGTCGATGCGCACGGGAAGAACCGCATCGCGAGCACGAAGAAGACAGTGCGACGACGGAACGGCAAGCTCCTCAGCGACGCCGATGATGCAGCGGCGCTGCTTGAACAGTGCCAAGAGCAGCTCGCAGTGCAAGGCAAGATCCTCGCTGAGAACACACAAGAGCTCGAGCACAAGACGCACGAAGTGCTCGCACTGCAGCACCAGCTGAACCAAGAGCAAGTGGAGCGCGACAAGCTCCGCGATGCGATCGAGAGCCTCGCACGGACGAACAAGCTGCTTCAAGCGAAGCTCGAGCAGCAGATCCTGAAGCAGAGTGTGGCAAAGTTCACATCCGAGCAGCAACAGCGCAAGCGAACTGCTGCTGCAGTCGACATTGCATCGAGTCTTGGTGCTCTGGCACAGGTGCCAGAGCACGGCCACGAAGAGATCGGAAGCAGCGCCGCTGTGCATGCTTCAGCGTCGTTGCCAAGCGAAGACACGCTCGTGAAGCGAGCCGTCTTTGGCGAGATGCTCGCAGATGCCTCCACGCCGCGGCATCGAGACGTCGCTGCGCGTACTGTGAGTGTATGCAGTCGAGATGAAGTGAACTACGATGCAACCAGCAGCAGTCGTAGTAGAGGTCGCAGCAGTGGACACCACCAGCAGCAGCACGGAGCGCGGTCGCCGCGCAGCAAAGCGTACGCGGTGCACGAGGCATCAGCAATGCGTTCAGATCGCGTCAGTCCTGACTCGCAGTCAGTCCCGACGCATCCAAGCGGCGAAGGTGGCGAGCCGAGCACCACGACCGCCATTGTCGAGACGACGCCGCTGCGGATCCGCCAGAAAGGGCTCTTTCACACCGTCTTCTCCGTGCAGCACAGAGGGAACCGACGCGCAGGGTGTCCAGTGTCCTAGTAACATGAGAAGTTGGTACGCCACACGCGTGTGCGTTCATTACTAGCTTACATCTGCTGCACAGCGCGCTCTTCCACACGGAGCGCAGCGGTGCAGCGGTCTCTCGATCGCCTGGCGACCGTCTTAAATACTGTGTCCTTGGACCTTCGGAGCTCCTCGCGCGCCAGTGGAGGCTAGCACACGCGAGCGGCTGCCAAACATGCGCGAAGTCGCCGATGACGGACGGAGCGACTTCAGTGGCGCAAGCGACGCTCGCACGCGCTCGTGTGCGCTCTGGCGAAAGCTCGGACGCTGCTGAGCGCGAAAGTCGTGCAGTGTGCCGCGGTACATGCTGCTGCGCGCGAGGTCTTCGACACGCTTGATGTCAACGGATGCAAAGTACGCTTGCGTGAGCGCAGCAGCTTGCTCGAGCGCGACTGCCCATCGCTGCGCACTCGCGTCGTCCGTGCGGTCGTACAAATGCAGCTCCATCTCTTCGCCATGCGGGTCAAAGACGTGGAATGCGCCGTCGATCGACTGCCCGGCGCGGTCGACAGCGATCTGGATCAGCGGCAAGGCGCTGTGGCGCGACGTCTTGTGGTTGTCGCGGTACAACAGCAGGAACTCGTTGCGCAGCACGGCGTAGACCTTGAGCACAGTCTGGTGCTTTGCTGGCGACGCGCATCGAGTGGGGTCGGTGGCCACGACCGGCTCGTAGCGAGCCCAGTACATCCAGCCCTGGAGCCGCAAGTTGTGCGGCAATGGCGACGCCGTGGGCGACAGCGCGTCAGACGAGGGCGACGACAGTGGCGAGTCGAGCATGGTGCTCGCGTCGCTGTTGCTGCCGCCATGCGAGCGCAAGTCGTTGCCGGACGGTGTGACACAGCAGAACGAGCTGCCGCCAGCCGAGCGCAAGTCCTCGCTCGCTTTCGCTCCTGCGTCGCGCCGATGCCGGTGCGCGTACCGCTTCGCGCGCGCGACGACGCTCGTGAACGCGCTCAAGCCGATCGCCAAGACCATGGCTGGTGTTCTGCAGCGTCTTCGTGCTCTGCGCGAGCGTGGTGAGTCCGGAGTGCAAACTCTCGGAATGGCGCGGCACAGCGAGCGAGTGTCGGGACCATCAGCCTGCTGCGGTTGGTCCGCCATCACCGCAGATTTGCAGCCGGAGAGATTCGGTCGCCATAGCAACCATAGGGCGTGACGACGCGAAGCAGCAGCCCCTTCCGAACGCAGATGGTGCTGAACCAGCCGGTGAATGAGTGAGTGGCCAGTGAGACCAGTCGCGGCCACGGCAGTAACACTTGGCTCGTGTTAGTTGAGCAGGAGCTGCTCGCACAACGCAAGACACAGGACGGAGGACGTCAGGGGCTTCATTCGCGACGACGACAGACAGCCGCACACGACACACTGGCGCCGCTCGCTCGCTCATACCCGCATAGCAAGGTCAGGTGGCGCGGCAACCGCACACACGGAGAGTCGATCGCCACTTCGAGCGCGTTCTTCGCCATGATGTTGCACAGCGTGTCGACGTCCACAGAGCGGAACACCTCGGCGTACACTGCGGATATCCGCAGTCCAAGTTAGTTTCTCGACACGTATTGTCGCATGGCAACCTGTGACAA
>JAASFT010000490.1:0-18736 GCA_023333885.1 Globisporangium parvum
CTCGATCTTCGAACGCCAAACGGGTAGTCAATCTCCTCGTATCGATCATCACCATCGGATGTGTCGATCGGCAGGCATTCGACATCATCCGAGACGTAGCGCTGCGTCGTTGTGGTCGCTGATTCACGCAGGGAGTGCGAGTCCATGCGCGTCTTTTGCATCGACGCGAGCGTGGAAGATCCGACCGAGATGCGCGAGCGGCGTGTTCTCGACCAAGGAGTCTGGGCGGAACCTGATAGCTTGGGAGATGTCGACACCGAGTGCTGCAAGCTCGCCGATATCAGCAGCAGCGTTGGCTTCGAGCGCGAACGTCGCGTACTCGAGGTCCAATGTCGCGCTCACTACGTCAAAGCGCACGCAGTCGACAAGTGCTTCCGCGCTACAGAGCTTGGCGTGACTGCACACGGGATCAACGCCGTGCCGCTGCTCTGTCGCTGCTGTGAGCTCGTTCAATAGCGCGCGTGCGACTGCGAAGTACTCGCGGTGCTGCGTCTGCGGCAGGTCCCGAGACGTCGGCTGGAAGCCGATCATGATCGGACACACGACCTCGCACTTCAGCGCTGCACGCATCGCGCCACTCATACTAGCGTAGATCTGTGCCATGGCGCGGCAGAACGGAGCGCTCCGAGGTTCAGTCCGGTCGCGAATGCAGAAGCTCCGGAACGCGTCGGTGTCGAGCAACGGATGCTCTGTGTTATAGTCAGGAAAGTCCAAGTACCAGCGCGGTGTCGGTGTCGTTGGGCCGACTGTAGGCGGTGTTCGCGAGAACGTCCCGCCTAAAGAGCGTTGCAGCAGCGCGTACAAGCCTGCCACGTCGACACTCCCAACCACAACGAGCAACTCGATTGCTTCGCGGCACGTGCGCAGGTCGTCGGCAGTCGGGTACTCCATGGTCACACGCAGCTCCCACGGCTCGTTCAGCGCGTCGACATCCAGTTCTGCGTACTCGTCGAGGAACGCGCACCACGGACGCAGCGTCGCAGCATACTCGTCGACGCGAGCGAGCATCGTGGTGTCAAGCTGTGTGGCGATGCTTGGGCTCGAGTGATGATCACTTCAACCTCGCTTTATTCACTATTTCGTTTGCCTATGACACCATCAGTGCTGTCGCGAGCTGGTCGAGCTGCAGCCGCTGCGGCTTCATGGCTCCATCAGCAGCCCGCGCGCACTCACGTGTGTGTGTGTGTATCGCGCCGTGCAGACTCGAGTTCCTCTCACGAGAGTGCTGCGCATGACTCTTGAGGCTGCTTGATGCGATCTGTCGAGTCTCCATCGACAAACAGACGCGCAAAGACGTCGGAGTTGGCGGAGTTGGCAGAGGCAGCACCAGAGATCCGAGTTCATTGAGGCCATGCGAACAACCGTGTTGTTGTTAGCTAGCGAGCGGCAGGGTCTCGATGTTCATATGCGCGCCATGTCGTCGTTGTCTTCGTGCATGTGGCACTGCAAGGTCTCTACAGAGCTTTGGTACAAATTCAATTCGCGCAGTTCTCACGGCTGTTGTATTCGATCGCGTGAATCCGCAAGTGGCGAATAAAAGCCCCCTCACACACACACAACTCGCACTCAACAACAAGCAGGGGAAGTTCAAGAAGAAGCGCGAGCACCTCGGGAGCGATCACATCGGCGCGTCTCGCTCTCTCGCCTCCTCCTTCTGCGCACCGAGCGCCATGCACTATGAGTACATTGGCGCGCTCGAGGTCACGTACGGCAACGCGCTCGCGGCCGGCGGCGGGTTCCACCGCGTCACGACGGCCGAAGGCAGCGCCGCCGAGATCACGCCACACACGTACCTCTGGTACAAACTCACACCAAGTGCGAGCACCAGCAGCAGCAGCAGCAACTCGATCAGCTTGAATGGGTCTAGCAGTAGCAGCGCAAGCGCGCGCTTGAGCACGACTGGAGCACCGGGGACGCGCAAACAGCTCTCGCTTGACGCGACTGCAGCAGCACCGAGCAGCGGAAGTGACAGCTCCGAGACAGTGCGCGGCATCACGCAGCTGCGCATTGAGCTCGAGGACTGGACGCCACCACCGACAGCAGAGAGCGATACCACAGCACTGTCAAGTATCGACAGTGCGTCGCGCGCACGCGAAGCGTCGCGACACAGCAGCAGCAGTCGAACGCGTGATGGCGCACCATCGACGTGGACAAAGATGGACAAGGCGATCGACCGCCAGCGCGGACTCTTTGTGTGGTACCAGAGCGTCGACTGGCAAGGTCCACCATCGCCATCGTCATCGTCGTCGTCGTCACTGTCGCTAGCTGGGAACGCATCGAGCTACCCGCTCAAAGAGATCCGCGTCGTGCGTGACGTGAACGACGTACCCGAGGGCTTTGAGTGTCTCCCCGACCCGATCGTCGCGAGTGCTGCAAGTGACTCGAGCAGTACGTACATTGTCGCCTTGCTCTCGCTCTGTCGAGTACCAATGCTGGATGCTGCATCCTAACTCGTATGTTGTATCCTACGATGCCTCTCTGCTATTGCATACGGTGCACGACCAGTGGATCTCGTGACGTACTTGTGCTACCGCCGCCTCACGCACGACGACTTTGCGAGCTCCAAGTGGTCCATCGCGACGCAGAAAGCTGGCAACTGGATCGAAGTGCGCGACGCATCTGCGGTCGCGACGCCAAAGTGGAGCATTGCGCAGATCGTGAGCATGTCGCCTGTCGAGATCCGCGTGAACATCGCGACGTGGAAGAAAGGACGCGACGAGTACCTCGCACGCGCAACGTGCCGCACACGCGTCGCAAAGCTCGGGACGCACGTGAACTTGTACCTCTCGCCGTCGTACCCGTTCACGCGGAAGCAAGGGAGTGTGTGGCACGTCGGCATGCGCGACCTCGAGCAAGCGCGCGACGACTTTGATCAGTTCTTCTACGACCTCGACAGCCACGGCACGGCGACGTATCTGATGCGGCACTTGATCCCGTTCATTGAGAAGTCGCTCCTCTGTCTCTTAGCCTCGAGCGAGCTCGCGGACGAGATGAACGCGTTCCACCAGCACGTGCTCAAGAACGTCGTCGCGAAGCTCCTGAGCACGAGCGACGACAGTGACACGACCTCGCCAACACTGTCGCCAGTGGCTGCGACGAGCGCCGATCCCGTGACGCCGCACCTCTTGGCGCTACTGCGGATGATCCTGAACGGCCACAACGCCTGCATGTACTTCTACGTCAAGTACATTGGGACGTACGCTGCGAGCAAGTACCAGAAGCTCGTGTACACGTCGTACGTTGCAAGCCCCGATGGTCTCGCCACGCTCTCGACGCGCCATCCGTGCCGGTCGTTCTACTTTGTCGACAATGTCGACCTGTTCCTCCAAGCTGGCGGCTTTCGCGTGATCCTGCAGCGTTTCGCTCGCCGCGACGTTGCACTCAGCGAAGTCGCGCTCTTTTGCTCGCTGCTGTACCAAGCGAAGCCGTGCATCGCAACACACAAGCGCCGCCGGAGCTCAAGCAGCAAGCGCCGCACAGCATCTGCGATCGACATGCAAGTCGAGGACTTTTTCCGCGACTTCCTGAACGCGACGCTCGCGCGACTGCGACGCATGAGCGGTGACGAGCTCAAGGACGATGACGGACTCGTCGATCACATCGTTGGCATGCTGGATCTGCTCTACCGCGACGGCGTGCTCCTCGGTAATGGCGCGAGCAGTTCAGTCTCGGATGCTGATGCAGACGATGTCTCGGACAGCGCAGCGTGCGACGCCATGTTTGCAGAAGCGATCGAAGTGTTCCACTTGGATCTGTCGAAGACGCTCATCTGCTGTCCGTTCTTAGCGCAGCGCCTGCACGGCGTCGCGCGACTGAACGACCTCATCGCGATGGCGCAGCGCCGCGACGAAGTGCAGAAGCGATCGAGTCTCGGCATGCGGCGCACATCGTCGTCGTCTTCATCGTCGACGCTGCTGAGTAGCAGTGACGCGGCATCGTCGAGCGGCCACTCGTCTGTTGCCAAGTGGCTCCGCGTCAAGTACGTCGTCGAGTGGCTCGCAGCGTCGGACGTGCTCGAAGTGATCCTCGGCGAGCGCGAGAGCTGCGCCAAGTACGCGCTGCACGAAGGGACGCACTTGGAGATCCTCAAGCGCGCGAAGAAGATGTACGCGTTTGTCGCTATGAACGGTCTGCTGCACGAGCAGCACGTCGTGTTGCTGTGGAAGACTGGCATGAGCCAGCTCCAGTCGGGTCGCAAGACTGTTCTGGACATGCTCTTGGCGCTCTGCACGGTCCTCTCGGCCGACTTGGTCGACGTTGTCATGGTCCTGCTCACGCAAGTGCCGCTGAGCGAGTACGACGAGCTCCTCATACACTTTGTCAAGCGCCTCGTCGTGATTGCGTCGAAGCAAGTCGTCGAGACCGAAGCTGCAGGGACGAAGAAGACGCTGAGCGCTCTCGTCGGTGTCTCTGGCGCAACAAAGCTCAGTCCCAGCGCACAGCGCGACGTCGACGTGCTGAACAAAGTCGTGACGCTTGGCTGCTGCTTGCTCTGGAACGCGATCTTGGACGGCGAAGACAGTGCGCAGGCGTCGCTGCGACCGTCGATGCGCTCCGAGGTCGAGTCGGCGCTTGCGGCGTCGCTCAACTACATCCAGAAGCTCTGGACAGGCGCTTCGAACGCGTCGTCGGCGTCTGCGAAAGAGCAGCAGACGCTCTTGCGCGAGTACCTCCAGAAGTGCACCGACAACATCCAGCGCGGTGTGCTCGTGGAGACGTCCATGAGCTTGATCGAGCGCATTGTCGACGGCTACGGCACAGAGGCAACAGCATCGTCCTCGACAGTGTCGTCGTCGCTTGGCCTGTCGCTGCCGCGCGCTGCGTCGTTTGGCTCGTCCTCGCGCTCGAGCAGCGCTGCGTCGCCGAGCGAGCTCTTGAAAGAGCTCAATGCAACGTACGGACTCGTTGCGCTCGTTGCAAACGAGATCGAGCGGTACATGACAGCGAACATGACAGCGCGCGCATGTGACGCACGGGCGATGCGGCGCCGGCTCGACTTTCTCGGCTACATCGTGACAAAGTCCGAGGTCGAGCTGTCGTTTGCCCTGATCGAGCAGCTCGCGCAGTGCTTTCATGGCCGCAGTCGCACCGACGGCGCGGCAGCAGACGCCGCCGTGGCCGACCGCGAAGTGTTCTTTGAGTGGCTCACTGGCATCATCCCAGACCCGAGCAACTTTGTCCACCGCGCGTTCGCGAGCACGAGTGCGTTTGCAAGCGGCGTCCCTGCGGAGCTCTTTGCGTCGCTCATCGCACCATTGGCAGGCGATCGCAGTGACGCGCTGCGCTTGGACGTCCGCACAATGGACAAGCACGCGTTCTATGCGTTCGAGCGTCTCTTCCGCCTCATCAACACGACGGAGCGCGCACTGTCGACTGCGAGTGCTTCGAGCTCTGGACAGCGCGCTATGAGCGTCACGAGCTCGCAGCCGCGAGCCGACTCGGCACAGTGTGCGTTCGTGGTCGAGTCGTTTAGCCTCAAAGGGCTCGAGACGCTGTACGCGATTGCGCTCAGCGCTGGCTCGGACGCAGTGAGCGACGAGGCGATCAACTACCTCATTGCGCTCCACCTGCACGTCGGCTCGAAGCTCGTGCGGCGCGAAGTCTGGACCGACTTTGTCTGCGGCTGCTTTGAGCGCCTCAAGGCAGCGCAGTCTGCCGGTTCAGCTGACGACAACGAGGCGACAGCAACGCTCAAGCGCCGCGTGCTTGTGCTGCTTGGGACGTTTCTGTACCAGTCCGAGGTCCAGTCCCGCGCTGCGCAGCAAGCTGCGAGCGACGACGAGAGCAGTGCGCGCGACGGTCCGGAAGAGCTCATTGTGCACGTGCGCACTCAGGACGGACGTGCTGCTGCGCCGTTTCGGTACCAGCTCAAGCGCACGTCGCTCGTGAGTGAGCTCCGCGATCGGATCGCCAAGGATACTGGCCATCCTGCTGACCGCGTGCGGATCGTGAACGAGTTCCGGACAAAGCTCACGGCGCAAGGTCACGACAAGTACACGCTCGAGAAAGCGCGCGTGTTCAGCGCTAGTAGCCAGCCGACTGCGTCGAGTGCAGCGACTGCAAAGGTCGCAGCGAGCGGCTCGTCGAAGCGCGTGAGCTTTGTCGAAGCGATCATGCTGTCAAAGGTCGAGAGCGACACGGTTGGACATGTGATCCGCTCTGCGCGCGCTGGGATGACTCGTTCAGTTGGCTCGAGCCGCGCACTCGGCAGCGCGACGGACGCTACAGGCGATTGGGACGCTGTGAAAGCGGCGATTGCACGCACGGGCGAGCACGTCGAGCTGCTCTTTACGCTCTTATCGGAGCGCACTGCGATCTGCGAAGAGGCGTGGAAAGTGCTCAAGCTCTTGGCGACAGACGCTGCAATGGAGACGCGGACGCGGACACTGAACGACTCGCTCGGGATCGACGGCTCGATTCGGACGTTCCCGGCCACAGCGTTTGACTGGAGCGGTCTCCTCGATCTGTCCTGCGCGCCGAAGCTGCTCTACCAGCTCGAGCTCGTCGAGCGCTTTGCGATCCCGAGCGACGCGCTGTCAAGTGGCGAAACTGGCGACAAGGACAACAGCGACGGCGATAGTGAAAGTGCTGATGGCGAAGACGATAGCGACGCGGCGCAAGCTCTCTTGGCCAGTGTCGACGGTGCCATTGGAACGCCAAATCGCTGGAGCGAGTCGTTCCTGAAGCTCGGCGGCAAGACGCACTTGACAACGTTCGTGCGAGCGAATGCGCCGTGCGACCTCGTTGGGCACGGAGCGGTCGCACGCATGGGTCTTGCCAAAGTCCTGAAGCTGCTGCGCCACTTTGCACTCGTCGAGTTCCGAGTTGCACTCGCGCACCAGGAGACCGACGACGACGGTGATGGTGATGCAGCGACGTATGCGACGATTGAAGCCGCGCGCACGTTGATCCACCGCTTGCTCGAGATGCTCGAGAGCTTGAAAGCGTCCGAAAGTGAAGCCACAGTCGCTCTCACCGACGCACGCCCAGCGTCCGGTCGCTCGAGCAAGCGCAGTCCATCGAGCGTCGTGGCGTATAGGCGCGCAGTGCTCGACGATCCAGACAACGCGTTTGCACTCCCAAGTCGCGCGTACGTGATGACGCAGACGCTGTCGTTCATCGCTACGTGCGCGCTCACTGCCAAGTGCGACGCACTGCCGCTGCTTGAGAGCTACGCGTCGCTCCGTGCACTTGTCCTCGACTGTCTCGTCGAGAGCGCGTTCGCACCAGTGCGCGTGGAAGCGGCGCGACTGATCGCAGCGCTGGCGACGACACAAAACGCGCGCAAAGCAGATCGCAAGGCGTGCTGCGACTACTTCCTCGCGCTCTTGAGCGAGTACAGCGGCCCAGCGTGCACTGAGGAGTACTGCATGGTCTTCACGCTCTTGGTCAAGAGCGCCGAGTCCCTTGGTGCGTTTGACTTTCTCGGGTCGAGCAGGACGCTCTGCCGCCGCATCAAGAGCTTTAGTGTGCGCGACGACATCACAGCAGCAGCAGCATCACCAGCAGCATCACCAGCAGCAGCGTCGAGCAGTGCGGCGACAGCGCCGTCGGTCGTCCAGCCAAGCACAGAGTCTAGCTCGCCGGACGCGCTCTTGGAAGCGCTGCTGTCGACGCTGTTGACGATCGTCAAGCGCATCCCACCGGTCTCAGCTGGTCACCTCGACGTGCCATTCCGCGGCCGGAGCCTCCGCGCAGTCGTCGCATCGACTCTGCACGAAGACGAAGGCATCATGGACGAAGTCTTCCACCGCTGTCTGTTTGCAACGCCGGAGACATCGACGTCGTCACAGAGCGACCACGACGAGGCGAGCAGTAGCAGCAACAGCAGCAGCAATGGCGGGAGTAGCGCGCTCGTCCACACTGCGTCGTCGCAGTACTACCTCCAAAAGCCCAAGTGCCGCAGCGACGCAGCGCGCGACGTTGCGTTCTCGCTGCTCACGGAGCTCGCAAAGGAGAACCCGCTTGGATTGCAGTACGTCCTCGAGCAGATGGCGAGCCAGCACTCGCTCCGGGCACCGCCAGTTCCAAAAGCGCTCGAGTCTGCACCGCATTCTGGGTCGTCGTCCCTCTCGAAGCGCAAGCGCAGCAAGAGCAGCGCAGCCGTGGTAACGCGCCACCACACGCTCGAGCGCGCCAAGTACGTCGGACTCAAGAACCTCGGCTGCACATGCTACATGAACTCGACGATGCAGTCGTTCTTCATGATCCCGCGCTTTCGGCGCCAGATCCTGCGCTTCCACGCGCTCGCGAGTGCTGCCTCGAGCAGTAGTTCAGCAGCAGCAGCAGCAGCAGGCTCGACGTCGACACTGTCGACCGAGTCGAAAGGCGTGCTCTATGAGCTCCAGTCGCTCTTTGCGCACTTGGAGGGCACGGCCAAGCCGTACTACAACCCAAAGGCGTTCACGTCGGCGCTCAAGACGTGGGACGGCGAGCGCATTGACGTGACGCAGCAGCAAGACGCGAGTGAGTTCCTCACGTCGTTCTTCCAGCAGCTCGAGTCCGAGATGAACGGCGTTGCGAGCAGCCGCGGTGGCGGTGGCAATGACGACGAGAGCATCCTCACGACGTTCTTTGGCGGCGTCTTTAGCAACGAGCTCGTGGCCGAAGGCGGGCGGTACAGCGAGCGCGCTGAGCCGTTCCACTTCATCTCAGTCCCCGTGCGCGACCGAAAGACCTTGAAAGAGTCGCTCGATAGCTGGGTCGAAGGCGAGACCGTGAGCTACACGTGGGACGAGACCAGCCGTCGTAGCAGCGACGGCGACGAGACGAGCGAGAGCAGCAACAGCGAGCCGAGCGAGCGCGTGACGCTCGAGACGCACAAGCGCATTTCGATCGCGAAGCTCCCGGACCAGCTCATCATCCACCTCAAGCGCTTTGAGTTTGACTTTGAGCGCATGCAGCAGCTCAAGCTCCACGACCGCTTCGAGTTCCCCATGGACCTCGACATGTACCCGTACACGAAAGAGGGGCAAGCGGCAAAGCGCTCGCGGTCGTCGTCAACAGCATCGACAGCCACAGCAACGTCGTCGTTTGCTGGGACTAGTGCGTCCGACGACGCAGCGAGCGCAGCACAGACGCGTGGCGACAGTCGCTCGATGGACGGTCGGACGACCGCACCCGAGTATTCGCAATACGAGCTCGTTGGGACAGTCGTGCACATGGGCACTGCGAACTCGGGGCACTACTACTCATTCTTGCGCGAGCAGGCCAGTCACGAGGACGCCGACGCCGATGCTGCAGCGCGCCAGTGGTTTGAGTTCAACGACACGCTCGTGACGCCGTTCGACCCGTCGCAGATCCCGGACGAGTGCTTTGGCGGCGAAGACGACCGTCGGCCAGTGCCATCATCCGCGTCGTCGGCAGCGTCTGCGTCAGCGTCGCCTCGCATGAAGACGCGGAGTAGCTTCATGCTCTTCTACGCGCGCAAGAAGCCAACGCTGTCGCTCAGTTGCACGGCGCCAGATGCAGTGCCGTCTGGCACTGACACCACCGACACTGCTGTCGTAGCCAGGAGCGCGAGTCCGCTCAGCTTTGCAGTGAGCGCGCTCGTGCTCACGTTCGTCGCAAAGCTCCAGCGCAACGCACGGAGTCGACTCGAGAGCTTGCGCCGCGTCGCGCATGTCATTGCGCCAGAGCCGATCCGGCACCTCATTGCGATGGAGAACCGTCTGTTCTGGCGCAAGAAGTACTTGTACGACGCGCGCTGTCTCCGCTTCACGCGCGACCTCGTGACGTCGTGCGTCGTGGGATTGCCGGACGCGAGCAGCAGCAGTCGCTCCATGGCAACCGCACTAGCAGACGCGATGCCGCGCTTTGAGCCGCCCGAGGCGCGCTTCGTTGCGCTCCAGACTGCGACGAAGTTTGTCTTTGGGACCCTCTGGCAAGGCGGGAACGTCGCAGACGTCCTCGCGTGGAGGCCAGTGCTCTTGGCGCTGTACCACACCGACGCCGACGGGTGTCTGTGGCTCTTGAGCACGTTGCGCAAGCGCGAGGCGCTCCTACTCGACTTGCTCGTGTTCAACGACCACGCCGACGTGCGCGAGCTCTTTGCGAGCGTCGTGTCGGAAGCGATCGCGACGGCGTCGAGCGCCGAGTTGGAGAGCGACGGGCCATCGTCAAGTGGCAGTGGGAAGAAGCCAAAGCGGCGTCTGCCCGTGTCGTTTGAGTTCGTCTTCCAGCTCGTTCAGCTCATGCCGGCGCTGCTGTCTGCGCCAGTGCAGCACCACCACGAGTACTTCCGGACGCTCTACGACTTTGTCCAGACTGGACGAAACGAAGGCGCGTTCCTCGTCGTCAACAGTGTCGTCGGTGCGATCGTCGCGCTTGTGACTGGTCTCGGCCAGACGCAGCCGCTGCTCCAGACCCAGCTGAAGCGGTTCAAGAGCAAGCAGTTCCTCAAGAGCATCGACTTGAGTCCGATCGTGCTCAAGCTCCTGTCGCTGCTCCTTCGCGGGAGTCTCCCACCGGCGATTGACGTCGGCGCGACGTACGTGCTTCCACCGAGCATGGCGCACGATCCACTGGACCTCCCCGCCGCGGACTTGGACGTCCTGTTGACCGACCGGTTTGTCACGCTCCTCGCGCAGCGAGCGAGTCGGTACTCGTGCGAGACGAAGCCACTCGAGCAGATCGTGACGCACATATGCTGGGAGAGCCGCCGCGTCACGGCGCTCGTGCTCGAGACAGTCATGAGCGGCATTGAGCGCGAGGACCACCACGACGTCAAGCCGTACTTCCGGACGCTCAACACGCTGCTCAAGCTCCGCGACTCGCTCGCAGCCGAGCGTCTGCGCGACGGCCTGACCAAGCTCATCGCTGTCATGGCGTCGCAGCAGCGGTACTACAAAGCGACCGAAGTGTCGCTCGAGATGCTC
Source organism: Globisporangium parvum (assembly GCA_023333885.1). NCBI lineage: Eukaryota > Oomycota > Peronosporomycetes > Pythiales > Pythiaceae > Globisporangium > Globisporangium parvum. The sequence continues at coordinate 10,878 of JAASFT010000490.1, forward strand.
ACGCGCCTCGCCAAGCGCCATAGCAGCGTCGTGCAGTGGCTCCAGACAAACCACATGAGCGTTGCGTGGATGGACAAGTGGCTGAGTGGCCATCGCGGCAGCGACGGGTATCTCCAGCAAAAGCGCACAGTGCTCGTGAAGCCGCACTCGACGTCGTCGTGGGCAAACGTGAGTCTCACGAGCGCAGGGCTCGTCAAGACGATTGAGCGCGCGATCGCGCGGCTCTTGCCGCGGATCCGGAGTCTCCTGGACGCGAGTGCGAGCATGGAGGCGTTCTACGACAGCGATGAGAACCCGTCGCGGCTCGTCGGCAAGCGCATTCGCGTCAAGTGGGCGAAAGACAAGTGGTACGAAGGCTGCGTCGAGCGCTTTGACGAAGCGACGTACGAGCACTTTGTCGTGTACGACGACGGTGACAAGCGGAGCTACCGCATGTCGGAGAAGCAGTTTTACGTCGTCGAAGCGAGTGCAAGCAGTGGCGCGAGTGGTAGCAGCAGTAGTAGCACGGGTGGTGGCAAGACCCCGCCGAGCAGTGGCGAGCGCAGCAGTCGCAGCAAGCGCACCTAAGACGTGGGCGACGCAAGTCTGCTAGCGGCGCGCAGTCGACCGCTGGTGCTGGCGCTCTAGGTCGCGACGTGGCGAAGAGGTCGTGGTGGCGAGTGAAGTAGCGTCAGTGTCTGTGCGTGACAGTGTCGTCGTGCGTCCAGCCAGACTGGAGCTGAGCCAATGTCTGTCACGAGCGCTGTGGTGACCTCGTGACTGGCGTTTAGTATGTGAAACGTGGGCTAGGCGGAGCGCTGCATAGCGAGAGTCTGTTGAAGCTCCTCCCTTCGCTTCTCGCGTGGCTCGAGTCAACCGGCCAAAGTTGGCTCGAGCTCCGCTTCCGTCGAGCCAAGTCCAACGAAGCCTCGAAAGAAACTACTGTGGCTGTCGACCCGAGTGCATCGTGCGTACGAGCTCAAGACACACACGCGCGCGCTCGTCTGGTGATCGCAAGCTCGGTCGATCTAGTCTCCAGAGCAACTTCTCTCTCTCTCTCTCTCACACACACACAGACTGTAGCTAAGCTCGCGTTGCCATGGCGATGAATCCTCCCAAATGCGCAGTCAATATGGAGCAGCGCCTCGCGGCGCTCCGGCGCGACCAGGAGATCGACGGCTTGCGCGTGTACCTCATCAAGTACAACCTCTTCCCGCGCAACCGCGACCCGCACAACTCGCCCATTCGCATCGAAGAGCTGAAGGAGCTCGTGAAGCACTGGAAGCTCCATCGCCAGCGCGGCTTTTGGCGCGACCACCCGGACAAAGACGACCTCGTGCGCGCATTGCTCCAGCATATCCGGAGCGAGGCGGCGAGCAAGAAGCGGCGGCAGGAGGCGCAAGAGAAGTACCGGAACAAGACACTTGCTGGTGCGAACGATGCGGATGGGACCACCAAGCTGCGCGACTTCACGATGATCTTTGGCGGCGCGAGTGGCGCGAGCGCAAGTCACGGCGATGGAGCCGACCTCGATGAAAGCGGCGCTGGCGGCGTTGATGACCGCGAAAGCAGCACGCTGCTCAAGAAGAAGCAGCGCAGCAAGAACTGCGGCGGCGACCTGTTCTACCAGCGCGGCGACTACGACGAAGGCATGATCTACCTCTCGCGCATTGGCCGGAGCAAGTTCCAGACTGAGGATCGGAACCCGCGCGTGGAGCTCCTCACAACATCTGCGTCAGCTCCGATGCCGCTCGACCAGCTCGTGCGCATGGGCAACGACAGCAACAACAGCTGCAGCGGCAACAACAACAACAGCCATGCGGGTCTGAACGCGAGCAGCTCTGGGAGTGGACTCGGCAGTGGTCATGCCGACAACGAGCGCCGATCGTCGTCGTCCTCGCTCTTGCTCTACCACACGCTCGATCTCTCAAACAACAACAACAGCGGCAGCAGCACAGCGGTCTTGACGCGCGAGATGAAGCTCAAAGCGTCGAGGGTTTCTATAGCATCTCATGCCACAAAGGCACGGAGCTCCAGCTCCTGCGTGAAGGCGCGCTCGCAACAATCACCAGCGTCCTCAAGATGGACGACATCGCGATCCGTCTGTTCGCAGCAGCGACGCTGCTCAACCTCACGGCGACTGCGCCACCTGCTGCAGTGCACCAGTCGTCGAGTGGAAACCTCGCCGTGCTCTCGCTCACGGGCAAAGAAGTGTACGCCAAGATGATGGACGACGGCGTCGTCAGCGCGCTGCTCGAGCTCTCGCACACACCGAATGCGACCGTCAAAGCGCTGTGCGCTCGCGCGCTCTTCCGCTTCACAGTCGACGACGCACACCACTTTCGCATGGTCCACGAAGGCTCAGTCGTCGCACTCACGCAGCTCATGACGTCTGTCCCGACGGACGATGTCCGTGAAGCGTGCATGAACGGACTCGTGAACCTCGCCGGCATCCCACGCGCCGTGACGTGTGACTCGATCCTCACGACGCTCGTCGCGCTCGCAAAGTCGGGCAAGCCGGCGCTCCTTGCTGCATGCGGACGCGCACTGCTGAACCTCTCGATCTTGCCAACGACGCGCGCGTCCGTGGTCGAAGACGGCGCGATTGTTGCGCTCAGTGTCCTCGCAGCGCAGAAGCAAGTCGTGCTGTACAAGACGATCTCGAGCGTCCTGTGCAACCTCGCAGCCGTCAAGACGAACCAAGAGCTGCTCGTAAAGAACGGTGCTCTGCCTATCGTCGCGGATCTGCTCGACAGTGTCCAGATGGCGTTTGAGCGCGTGACCGAAGACGAAGAGGACGCGGATGACGTCGAGAGTGCTTCATCTTCGAGTCCTGCGCTCGAGTCCACCTCAGGCGAAGGACGAACAGCACTAGTGCCAGGGCCATCGAAGCACAGTGGTCCGTCGATCGACCCTGACCGCGAAGCTGCTATCGCTGCTGCGACAGCTCTGCTCACGCGCATCCGCAAGAACGCGACGAATGTCCTCGCACACCTCTGCTGCAACGCCAAGCTCCAAGCGCGCGTTGTGAACGCTGGCTTTGTCCCAAAGCTCCTGCGCGTTCTGCAGGACTACACTGCGTGCCGGCGCCTCGGTGACGACACAGAGAAGTTCTGTGTCCTCGCACTTGCGAACCTCTCGCTCGACGACCGCTGCCGACCGATGCTCGTCCAAGACGGCAGCGTTCCAGTACTCTTGCGCCTATTGGATGACGCAGAGCGGCAGGACGTCCATGCGATGCTGCTCAAGCTCGACTGTGTCACCGCACTGAGCAACCTCATGCTCCACCCCAAGAACTTCAGTCGCATGGTCGACGAAGGCGTCGTGTCAGCGTCCATTACGTCGATCAACAGCAGTGCGAGTCCAGAGATCCAGCGCGCGTGCGTCTACGCGATGCTCAACCTCGCACGCGACCCAGGCATGAAGACGCGGCTCGCAGAAGCAACGACCGACCGCGACGCCGGGGCGATCCCGACAATGCTCGTGTTTGCGTCCAAGGTCGTGGCAACGAACGTAGAGCTCTGTGGCGTCTGCGTGAGCTTCCTCCACCACCTCTCAACGCGCCACGAGAACTACGACGTGCTGTACTACGAAGGCGCTGTCGGACTCCTCGTGCGCGTACTCCAGCGTCCGAGCTCGTCTGAGCCTGCAGCTGTACTCTACGCGCTCTGGCTCAACGCCATGACGACACTTGCAAACCTCGCAACGCATACAGCGAAGCGCGCGTCGCTGCTGAATGACGGCGTCGTCGAAGCAATCGAACACTTCTTGCGCAGCTCCGCAGGCGACACGCGGCGCCGCGATACGAGGACTGAAACGCGAGTCGTCAAGACTCAAGGCGCAGCAGCGCAGATCCTGTTTCAACTCCACGAGCTCTGCTGCGGCGCGTCGAAAGACAGCAGCAACGACGTCCCAGCGTTCTTCACATCGCTGCTGCTCCTTGCGACGCAGTCGGCGCTCAAGAACTCGCGGCTCGAGAAGAAAGCCGTCGCTGTCCAGCAGCACACAGCGATGCAGTGCGCGCTGACGATCGCAAAGGTCTCGCTCGCACCGCGCGGCTTGCGCTTGCTCGCAACGTACGTTGACTACCCGCCAGCGCTCAACACGATCATGCGCACTGGGCTCCACGAAGCGCAAGTGTGCGCAGCGATTGCACTGTGTAACCTCGCAACTGAGCGCGGCGAGCTTCAGAAGCGTCTCTGGCGCGACGCCACGACCGACGACTTCATTGTGATCACGCTCTTGCGCGTGAACAGCGACGCGACGAAGGCGATCTGCGGCAAGGCGCTGTTCAACATCCTCACGCACGACGACACGCGCGACATCATGGTCGCGGACGGCGTGCTCTACGCACTCCTCAAGCTCGCGCGCTTGGACAATGAAGAGATCCGGGACTTGGCGCTCCGGTCGATCTACAACATCTCACTGAGCGCTAGCAAAGCGACGCAGCTCTTGGACATGGAGATCGTCCGAGTCTTGGCCAAGATGTACCAGAGCGAGTTCAGTAGAGAGATCAAGCGCCTCATGTGCGGCATCTTGAGCAACCTCTCGAGTGTCCCAGGTGGGTACGAAGCGCGGATCTTGCACGAAGGCGCGCTGTCCGTGCTCAAGAACCTCGCAAAGGTACGGGACCCCGAGACGAAAGTGTACGCGGCAAACATCCTGTACAACCTCTCGTGCTGCTTGGACGTCGCCGACGTGCTCGTGCGCGGCGAAGCGAGCGTCTTGAGCATCCTCGTTGCCGAGCTCAAGTCCGAGAATCGCGACGTGAAGCGATACGGCGCCGCGACGCTTGCAAACCTGAGCGCGAGCACAGTCGCCGTGACGCTCATGACCGAAGACGCGCTTGTCGTGGTCCTGAACGACGCGCTGAAGCGCACAATGGCAACGTGCGTCGCGACGACTGCGTCCTGTGTCTTTGCTTTGCGCAACCTCTTCTCGGTCGTTGCGAACCAGAAGAAGTTCATTGCGAGCAACGGCGTTCCGACGCTCGCAGCGATCCTCGCGTGCGATGAGATGGCAAGTGAGACGCCAACGCTCCGAGTCTCGACCGACATGCTCTGCGCACTCGCAAACCTCGAGAGCAGCGGTGGCGACGGTAGTGAGCAGCTCGAAGAGCGTCTCGTGCGCGACGGCATCATCCGCGCGCTCCTCGCGATTGTCAAGGGCTCGGAGAGCAGCAGCTCCAAAGCAACCGACGCGCAAGCAATGGCAATGGCGATCATCACGTCGCTGAGCAACCTCTCGAAGAATGCAGCGTGCCACGAAGGCATGCTCCGCGACAGCGTCTTGGATGCAGTCACACTGCTCTGTAAGACGAACGCAAGCGACGCGCGCGCGCCGTTCAAAGGACTCGTTGGTGTCCGTGGCGAAGCGTTCTGCTACCACTGCGCTGTCGTGCTGCGCAACCTCTCGCGGCAAGATCCAGAACTCAGCAGTGGCGCTGGGTCAGCAGTGCTCCAGCCAAGTTCAGCAGCCGCAGCTGCAGACGTGAAGACCCAGCGCATTGGCTCGCACGCTGGACTCGTTCCGATGGTTCTCGCACTCTCGCAGACAACGTCGCATGAGACGCGCGAGCACGTGATCATGACGCTCCACAACCTCGCGCACAACAAGCGCTGCCGCACGCAGCTCATCAAGCACGACGGTGTGAAGACGCTGCTGCGGCTCGGAACAGGTGCAACGACTGCGATGAAGCGCCACATCTGCGCACTGGCGCTCCAGTCGCTCGCCAAGCAAGACATCGCAGACGACCCGCACGTGGCCAACATTGTCCAAGACGGCATCGTCGCTGCACTCGCAGAGCAGCACCAGCACGACGTCCTCGCAAGTGCAACGAGCGTCGTGAGTGCGATCGTCGTTGCACGACCAACAGCAGCAGTGCCGAGCGACAACAGCATCCAGTCGCTCAACCGATCGGGCAATGCGCTCGTGCCTCAGCAAGGCGCACCGGCGGACTGGGCGAAAGTGAACATCTGCAGCTTGGCGCTGTGGCCCGAGATCGAAGCACTCGCAGCGAGTGCAATGCACCGGCCGCACCACCAGCACCACCACACTGATGCGATTGGCGATGTCAAAGACGACAACAACAGCGACTCGTACTCGGATGCAAGCGGCAGTGATGGCGACAATACAAGTCCGAGCAAGGCTGCAGCTGCTGCACGTGCAGCGCTCGGATCGCCCAAGATCGGTGTACGCGTCCCAGTCAAGACAACAGCGTCATCGTCGCGCGCATCGAACAGTGTTGGGACGCCGCGTGTGTGCAACGCTGACGTTGTGCTCGGGACGCTCGAGATCCTCGCCGATACGGCAATGGACAAAGTCAAAGTGAACGTCGACGCGGAGCTCGCGCAGCGGCGTGGACTCGGGACGAATGGCAATGGTACTGGCAGCGGAGGTGTAAGCAGCAACAGTAGCGACAGTGAGTTGCCCAAGCTCCGACCTGTGACTGCACCAGATGGCGACATGGCAACTGGACTCGCAGCTGAGCCGCTCGACAGCAAGTCTCGGAAGCGCTCAACACTCACGCAAGTGCGCCACGACGCTACAACGACGTCGTCGTCATTGTCTTCGAGTCGTGCCTCGATCGCAGGGGCGTCTCCGAGCCACCACTCGCACCGAGCGCCGTCGCTTGCATCGTCGTCGTCATTATCACCGGCGCCAAGTCCGCTCAAGTCGCCAGCGAACACACCAAAGCGTCGGTCGCGGACGCTCGAGCCGCTCGCAATGCCACTCTCCTAGCTCCAGCACATGAACAGTGATGAGCAGACTGACAAGTGAGAGCGAATAGATGTGCACAGAGCAACGGCGCGACTGCGATGGGCATCCAATGGCTTCTCTGAACATGCCGATGGCGGCGTTGAACGCGCGCTGTTGGGATCACTGGTTGCTTTTGAGCTGCGCCTTGCGGCCGAGTTCGCATGTACTCTCGTGAGTGCTACTTGTGTGAGCCACCGCTCGAGTCGTCAGGCGTTCGACCTCTCATTCGGTCTTCATTCGCGTTGAAAGTGATTCACGTGCTGCTGCTGGTCAGACGACCAAGGTTCTCGCTCGATGCTGTCGTGCGCATGCTGACACCCACGACATGATGTCGCTGCCGAGGTGCTGGGCGAACTCGCAAGGATCTGGCGACGCTCTGTCTAGCAACTCGCTCAGGCCCAGACTCGAAGCAAACAGCGAGCAAGAGTTGGCGCGTTGAGCGGCTTCAGACGTCCTGCATACGTGGAGGACCAAGAAAGCAGGGATGGCTAGAAGACGCGCTTACATCGTTTCGAACGAAGGCGAGTCTCGCTTCGTCCTTCCCTCCTGCACGGCAAACCAGCACTAGTCTCGACGCAGCACGTTTGCACAGCGCGACGCTGCACGTCGTACAGACACTGGTGCGACGACCTCTCTCATTCTCACAACGCCCGTTGTCTGCAGTTGCGATACAGACAGGCAGACAAAGCGACGGGAGACGGCAATGACGATCACGACAGCGCACTAGTACCACTGGCATGGCGCACACTTGCGCTTCCAGATCCGAACCTTCCGCGTCGCTGGCTCGGCGGCAAACGCAAAGATCACTTGGATCAAGATCGTGTCGAGACGCGCGAGGTCGGCGCCACCAGCACTCGGATGAATCGTCATTCCGTCACCAGGACTGACGCGCATGCGCTTGAGCGGCGGTGGCTGAACGGTCTCTCGAGTGTCTTGAGCATCGGGAGTTGCTGGGTGGTGCTGCTGTCGTTCATGGTGCTGCTGGAGCACGGAGAGGAACGCGAGCCGAGATGCAAGTGGCAGCGGCGCAGCAGCACGCAAACACTTGCCATCGGTCGCGATCAGCTCGAGCCAGACGTTGCGCGGGACAGTCGTTGGCGCATGGATCTCGACGGTCTCGA
>JAASFT010000491.1:0-18713 GCA_023333885.1 Globisporangium parvum
CATCTTTCTCACGAAATGGGAAAGCTGGGAAAGTAATGGCACTATACTCAAATCAAGATGTCGGTTAACTTGCAGTTTGTATAGTTCCATAGCAACAATCGAGAGGCGATCCTGTCTATCTTCACATACAAAGAGCAAGACTAAAACGTTCACATGGAGGTCAAATGTCTGAATTTTGTGGACACTAAAAATGACCAAAAGTGTTAAAATATCTAGAATTATTTTTCACAAGGAACCAAACTTTGACTTTGCTGAAATATTCGCCAATCACAACCTGATACTTTTGGTACCAAATTGTGAGCGAGCAGGAACAAAACATCAAAGTGCAAAAATCAGGGACAATGTGTCGTGTATGAGTGCTGCTGGTCGTCGGTCACGTACTAATTGTATACTACTGTGCTGCTGGATATTTGTCGAAATAAGAAGTGTGGCTGTCGAAAATCACGAGTGGCATGACGAGCGTGCTTGCTCCACCTGCTGCTGCGGTAGTCGCTGCGGCAGCTGCCGAGATGCTGCCGCCGGTCGCGAGACGCGCACTCGCGCGCACGACGACGCTGCTGCGCGACATCGCGACGCCGTGCTACTTGCCGCCGTCTGTCATGGGCAACGTCCCGCACCTCACGCCCGACAATTGCGCCAAAGTAAACGACTTGCGCGCACAGCTCGTCGACTTTGCCGACATGTGCGTTGATTGGAGCCACTCGTGCATGCGCTGCGAATCGCTACGTACTAGCCACTCACTGTGCTCTTCTTGTGCTGTTCTATACGCAGCGTGACGGCAAAGGCGTTCGTGCGCACGAAGCAGATGTCGTTCCGCTCGTTCCTGAACCTCGAGCACACGCAGCTCGTGCTCACGGCGCGCGACTACGTGAACCACTCAAACCCGCCGACGACGAAAGCTGGCTTCGCTGTCGAGACGTGCACGGGTCGCCAGACGGTCTCGCCGCAGGAGTACATGGACGTTGCGCACATGCTCGCGCCGGAGCTCGTGATCCCGCTCGCGGACGAGATCGCGTGCTCGTTCGGGAACAACCGACAGCGTGCCGCGATCCAGAGCACGCTCGACTGGCTCGACGCGTGCATCAAGCACCGCGAGAGCGACGACGCGTCGAAGCGTCCTGCGCGCCTCTGCGGCGTCATCTTGGGCGGCGCAGACGAGCGGCTCCGGCGCTTGAGTGCCGCCGAGACGTGCCAGCGCGACGTCCACGCACTGCTCCTCAGCGGCCTCGACTCGTGCACGAGTACTGCGACGCGCAACGACCTCATTGACGTCGTGGTCGACGAGATCGCGACCGCTGGCGCCACGGCGCTGCCGCGGCTCGTGTCGGGCATTGGCGAGCCACTGGACGTCCTCGACGCCGTCGCGCGTGGTGTCGACGGCTTCGTGTCGTCGTACCCAGCGACGACGACGAAAGACGGTGCAGCGCTCATCTTTTGGCTCACGGACGCAGACGACAGTTCACCGGAGCGGACTCGCGAGCGCATGCGCTCGGGCTCTGTCCTGCACTTGCGCGAGCCGCGGTTCGAGCGCGACCTGTCGCCGCTCCTTGCTGGCTGCACCTGCTACGCTTGCACGCACTACACGCGGGCGTACATCCACCACTTGCTCAATGTGCGCGAGATCCTCGGCGACGTGCTCCTCTACGTGCACAACCTCGAGCAGTACTACCGCTTCTTCCGCGTCCTGCGCCACGAGATCGCCGCTGGGACGTTCGCGCACTTTGCTGAGGCGTTCCGTGCGCAGTACGACGCTCGCGCGTCCGAGGCGCCGCCACTCGCAGTGCCGCGCGCTGTGCTCGAGCGCAAGGAGCGCGAAGAAGCCGAGCGCGCCGAGCAGCGCGCGGTGATCGCAGCTGAGAAAACAGCAAAGGCAAAGGCGAAAGCAGACGCCAAGCGCCTCGCTGCGGCGCAAGCGAAGCAGAGCGGCCGGTGAAGACGATCGTAAGGACATCAAGGAGACAGTAGTGTGTCGATGCTACTGAATAGAGAGAGATAAAAGGGGTCTGGTGCGTCCTAGACGACCGATGCAGATCGATGGCTGCGCTAGCTGCGTCGCGTGCGCTCCGGAGTGCCATCGCGCTCGATCTCGTTATTGTTGTTGCTGCTACTACCGCCACTTGAGCCCCGGTGGCTCAGTGGCACGCGCTTCGTGCCAGTCGCTGTTGCTCGGGGCTTTGGCGCTCCAGGCACGACGTGGGACTGCACCGTCTTGATCTTGAGCGATGGCACAGTCTTCGCTGTCTTGACTGGCGCCGGTGCGTCGCGTGACGAACTAGCAGAGCTCACAGCGCGTCGAGTCGACGAATGGGCTGTTGACGCACTACTGCTGTTACTGCTGCTGCTGCTAGTGCGAGCTTTCGCGTCGCGCTTTGCCGATGCACTCGCCGGTGTTTCGGGTCGCTCGACTGCTTTCGTCTCGCGCCGCTTCTCGGTCGACGCTGGCTCCTGTCGGTTGTTGCTGCTGCTGCTCGACTGCGGCGCTTTCACAAGGAAGTCGCGCGTGATGCCGCGCGTCTTGAGCGCTGACTCGAGCTGCGCGAGCTGCTGCAACGTGTCTGCGAGCTGTGTCTCGCACTTGAGCGCGCGCGCTTCGACGGCGTCGGCTGCATCGTCAGCCATCTGCCGCAGCTTGGACTCTTGCGCGAGCGTCTCGTCCGCTATGCGTTGCACATCACGCGCGTCTTCGAGTTCCGCAGTAGCGCGGCGCAGCTGCTCCTGCAGGCTCTTCGTCATTGCGACTGCTTGGTCGCACTCCTCGGCTTGCTTGCGCTGCGCAGCGTCGTGCCGCTGCTCATTCTCGTAGACGCGGCTCGTGAGCTCGTCGAGCTGTGCGCGGAGCTGCTCTTTGTCGTCTTCAAGTGTCGCGAGCTCGCGCTGGAGCGCTGCGATCTGCTGCTTGCTCTCGGCTTCGTGACGCACGAACGCCTGCTCGCGGACTTCGAGCTTCTTTTGCCAGTCTTCGGCGACACCGAAGCTCTTGTCTTTGGCGTACTGGAGCTGCTTCTTGAGCTGCGGCAGGAGCTCGAGCTGGCGCTCCAGCGTCTCTTTGCACCGCGCGAGGTGCTCGTTCTCCTGCAGCGACTTGGCCAAGTCCTCTTTCTTCTCTTTGACCATCTTCTGGTACTTGCGCCGAGTCTCGTCGCTCACTGCGCGCAGCTTCTTTGCTTCGTCTTCGAGCACGGCGACGTCTTTGAGACTCTTCTTGAGCTCGAGCTCTGTCTGAGCGAGCAACGCGCTCTTCTCCTCCACGAGCGCAGTCGAGTCCGCCGTGAGCTGTTCAAGTTGCTCGTGAAGCGCTGCGTTCTCCGCCGTGAGCTTCTGAATCTGCTGCTGGAGCTTCTTCTCTGCAGCCTTCACAGCTGCTGCTGTGGCGTCGTTAGGACTGCTGCTGCCGCTGTTGGTTGATTTCTTCGAGTCACCTGGTGCTGAAACAGCGTGCTTGCGCGCCTGGAGCTCCGTTCGGAGCTCCTCTTTCTCCTGCCGCAGCAGCACGAGCTCTTTCTTGAGCTCTCGCGCCTCCTGCACTGCTCGCTTCATCGTGCTCTCCACCGCTTTGCGCGCCTCGATCTCGGACCGGAGCCGGCATTTCACGAGTCGCTGCACCGCCGCCATACACATCCATCAGTCCGCGAACGAGTCAACGCAAGCAGCGCGCGCTCTCTCTCTCAGCTTTCGATGCTAGCCACACACGCACGAACCTCGATCTCGTCTTCCTGGAGCTTCCGCGCGTTCGCAGAGAGCTCGGTCGACATGCTCGTGCTTCGTGTCGCGAGGAGGAATGAGCGGAGCAAGGTGACTCCGTACGCAATCTACTATCTATTCCAAGCTCTTCGTGACGCTTCGAGACTGGGCCTCGTTACATGCGATGGCTCGTGGCATCACTCATCTACTACCCTCGAGAAGGTCATGGCGCTGAATGCACGTGCGAAATTCTTGGACGCGTTCGTGCTCGGCTCGAGCGAAGGCCCGCCGCTCGTGTACTTGGACGTGAGCATTGGCGACAAACCGCCACGGCGCTTGCACATCGAAGTACGTGTGCGCAGCATGGACTTGAGCGTCCAGGAAGCGCGAAAGAGCTGGCGACGCGCAGTATTGATCACAACACGCAATGCGCGCAGCTGTTTGACGACGAGCTGCCGATCACGAGCAGCAACTTTCGCTTCCTCTGCACAGGTAGGTGCATTGGACTGCTGACATCTTCGTGAGCTGGGCTGACGCTGCTCGCGACATTGCACACAGGCGAGCGCAAGGGCAATGCTAAGCAACGCGCACTGTGGTACAAGAACACGCGCTTTCATCGCATCATCCCTGGCTTCATGATGCAAGGCGGTGACTTCACGCATGGTCAGCAGCACATGTGCTTCACGTGAGCTTCGAGCGACTAAGCTGCTCACGGCGTTGCGTTTTGTTGCCCTGTAGGGAATGGCGCTGGGGGAATGTCTGCATTCGGACGGGTCTTTGAGGACGAGGTGTGTTCACAGTGTGTGTGCGGATTGGAGCTTGTAGTGCTGTGTGTCACCACTGCTCACGCTTCACGACTTGCGTGGCGACTGCTGTCCAGAGCTTCTTGTACAAGGTGCGCTACGGAACGAATGAGTTCGGACTGCTCTGTGCTGCGCTGCGTCCGACCGCACTCACGGCAAAACTGCAATGCGCATGCAGCACCAGCTCGGGTCCGTGTCGATGGCGCACCAGAGCAACAGCAACAAGTCGCAGTTCTTCATCTGCTTTGGACCAGTAGGCAGCACCTGTTTGCGTTTGCATGGCTATCGACAGTGCTGTAGCTCTTGCCACTGACTTGGAGCTGCTCGTGTGTGTATGTGAAAGGCCAGTTGGTGCGACGGCAAGCACGTCGTGTTCGGGCAGGTGCTCGCAGACGACTTGCCGCATCTCGTCGAGTGCGAGGCAGTCGGGTCAGCTTCTGGACTGCCAGTGCACGCAGCTGTCGTCGCGGACTGCGGACAGCTCGCTGGCGACGGGTTCATGCCGAGCGCAGCGACTGCCGCGAAGAATGCTGCCATGGCGTCCACGTCAGGTGGTCATGTTCAATGAAGTGTACCCATTTGGTCATGATTTTGCGCCTGTTTATGCGCGAAAATCCACGAACTCGTGTCGAATCAGCGGTCGACAGCGCAAGCCATTTCAGCCAATCCGAGCGTGCCAGCTCAAACCACTGGCTCATGCTGTTCAGCAGGAAACAGATTCTATGTTATAGGGTTCTGCATCGGCTATACAACACCGCAGTCATTTCGCATCTGGCCCGAAGAAGCAAGCGAGAGACGCCAATCGCTCCGCGACAGCAGCGCAGCGATCAGCATGGAACAGCCATCGTTCGCGCGCACTGGCGGTGACGACGACCTCTTCCTCATGGACGACGCGTTCATGCTTCTCAAAGACGACGCACAGCACCAGCAGCAGCTCAGCGCACACAACAACAATATCCTCCTCGGCGCGAGCACATCGACGAGCATGGACGGCTTTGACCACGTCGACTCGCTCCTCATGGGCTTTGACCTCGATGTGCCGCTCGAGCACGCGTCGTTCGAGAGCAGCAGTGCGGCGCTGAGCAGCGTGGACGCTGACACTGCGTTCTCACTGCAGCACCAGCCCATGGACGCGATGTTCGATGGCTCTGCGAGTCCAACGACCACGGACGACATGAGCGGCAGCGAGATGTCGTCGCCTCCGCCGAGCTTTGACGTGTCGCCTGCGTCGTCTCCAGTGCGTCTCGCGCCAGCGCCCGCGCGGAACGCGCTTGCCGCACACAGCAACAGTCCTGTCGCCCCGCGCATGGCGCCAGCGATCGCGAGCGCAATGACTGCGTTTGCGGCTGCGAGCGCACTGCCGTATGCGCTCCCAGTCGCGTACTTCCCGCCCCAGCAGCAGCAGCAGCAGGTCGTGGCATTGAACGTGAACCAGAAGCGGCCGTTCCCGTCGGACGTGCTGCCGACGCCAACCAGCGCTTCTGCTTCTGCAGCAGAAGACGCGAGCGACGCGAAGAAGTCGAAGCGCGAGATCCGCCAGATGAAGAACCGCGAGAGCGCGAACAAGAGCCGCTTGCGCCGCAAAGCGCAGATGTCGGAGCTCGCGGACGAAGTGAACGAGCTCACGAAGACGCAGCACGAGCTCGAGAACACGATCGCAGCGCTGCGCGCGGAGAACAAGTCGCTCCACGACCAGAACGCGTTCCTGCGGTCGCTCGTTGCAAAGCCTGGGAGTGGCACGAGCCCCGATGTGTTTGCGCTGCAGCAGTCGCTCGCACCTGGAGCTGGAGCGCTTGGCGCCGGCGACGTGCACGCGAGCTCGCTCTCGGCGATGGAGAACGGCCAGGAGCTCGACTTCGCGCCGCAGAAGAAGCACAAGACGTCGCGCGCGACGACGTTCTCGGCTGCGAGCCTCAGTCTCTGCGCCTCGGTCTTTGGCGTCACGATCTTCTCGGACTACGAAGGCGGCGCCGCCGAGTCGAGCCACATCCGCCGTCCAGGACGTGTGCTGCACTCGCTGCCGGCGACGATCGACGCCGGCTTTACGCCCGTGCCTTCGGCGTCGTACGTCGACTACGTCTGGGACGCTTTCGCGTCGTCGTGGGCGTACGTGTCGTCGTCTGAGCTCGCGTTCGGCGTGTTCTTGAACGTGCTGTCGTTCGTTGTGATCATGGGACTGTACCACGCGTGGCAGTCGTCGTTCACGCTGTCGCCGTCGCGCGTCCAGCGCTGGGCGACCTCCACGTGCGCACTTGGAGGTGCGACGGCAGCGAGCGACAGCGCATTGACGCGGCCAGTGCGATTGACCGACACGAAGCGCCGCAGTGGGAGCTGGCACGCCACTCGAGCGCGTGACCGCGACAGCAGCGACGACGCGAGCGACTGCAGCCGCGAGACCACGCGCCTCACGCGCGCACTGCTCTGAGCGCGTTGCGCTCTTCATAATTTATTCCGTGCCTTGACCTCGTTCGCCTCCACCCGTCTTTGGTCTCTGCTGCTATTGACTGGTCCTGGGACTGCGCCTCTCGTGATGTGTCTCTCTCGTGATGTGTCGTGTCCCATCGTCGAGTCTGTCCACCTGGACGATCAGGTGTCTACCTGGACGATCAGCTGCCCATCACCCGCGCAGTCATCTGCGCTCGACGACATCCTCGTCACCTCCTGCTCGTAGCACACGTTCGGTGGCGTGGATGTACGTGGACACGCTCGAGACGCGACTGAGGAACGATGCGCGAGCATGATGTGGACGATCAGTGCACTGACAAACGCGGCTAGGGCTAGCAAGACGATGGCGAGGATGACAACAAGCACCGCAAGATGGAAGTAGGTACATTACGACTATGCAAGTGAGGCTCTCTCACATTCGCGACGATAGGCGCTCGCCTCGTGATGAGCGCTTAGCAGCCGCTGCCGCCGGCGATCTTGAGACACGACGTCTTGCTCGAGAACGTCATGAGGTTCGTCATGAGCGTCCAGCAGAACGTGAAGATGAGGTAGACGACCGTGAGGTTGCCAAAGAACTTGCTCTTGCCGCCCGTGCGCTTGAGCTCCTGCGTCTCGGCCTTCTGGCGCGGCAGCAGCACGAGGAAGACGAGCGAGAAGAGGTGGAATGCGTACGCGACCAAGTACGCGTACGTCACCTGCGTGCGCACGTAGCTGTTGTCGAGCTGGAGCGTCTCGTACTCAATGTCGAAGTTCGCGTCCACGTTCTTCGTGAGCACTGTCGAGAACGGCGACGCGAGCGTCGAGACGGTCGTGATGAGCCCGTAGACCGCGGCTTCGTTGCCAGGCTCGATGATCTCGACCACGGCGTAGCTCGCAACGGCAATGCCAATGCTGTTCGGCAAGTACTCGATGATCGGACCGCCGAGCCAGAACCACTGCGCGCGGTAGACGTCCCAGATCGTAATGAACGTCGGGATGCAGTCGATGACGATGACAGCGATCTGCGTGATCGCGAGCATCGCGCGCCAGCTCCAGTTGAGCCCAAACTTGGCCGTTGCGTAGTACGCGCCAGCAGCAACGAGGTAGCCGATGATCGTCGACGTGCTGCTGTTCACGGGCGTGACCTTCGCCCAGAGGCTCTGGATCGGGTACGCTGCCGTCACGCTGAACCACGAGAAGAGGTTCCGGAAGAACCGGAACGCGATGATCTGGTATACCACGCGCTGCTGGATGAGGTCGTAGAGCACGTGGAAGTACGCGCGCGCAGACTGGCGCTCGGCCTTGGGCTCGGTCATGCAGAACCACGAGATCGGGATGATCGCGAGCGAGAAGAACGCGCAGACGCCCATGACCGCGTTGAAGCCCATCGCAGAGTCGAACGTGCCGCCGTAGTCGGCGTTGTTCATGCCAAAGCCGATCATCGCAGTCGAGATGCACTGGAAGAGCACCTGCACGACGCAGATCATTGTCTGCGTCGTGCCGCGGATGTGCTCGGGCTCGCGCTGCGCGAGGTCGACGAGGATCCCGTCGGACGCGGTCACTGCAATGACGCAGCCGAGGTTCGCGAGCACAAGAAGCAGGATGTACTTGACACCAGCGCTCGGCGCGTCGCGGTTGATCATGTCGAGCTGAGCGGCTGTCATGTTCGCCTCGGGGATGAACGCGAGGCTCGGGTCGGCGAACTTCGGGTCGCCGATCGGGATCACGGCCATGAGGAAGCACGCGACGAACGCGACGACCCAGCCAAAGATGATGTACGGTCGGCGACGGTAGCCGCAGATCGGGTAGCAGTCGGTCACGATGCCGATGAACATCTTCCACGTCCATGGGAGCGTGAGCAGTGCGCCAGCCGACGCCGTCTCCGTGCCCGTCATGTGCAAGTAGTTGTTCAGGAACGGGTACATGACTGCGTAGAGCGAGCCGTAGACGACGCCGATCGCGGCGTATTGCGCCAAGAGCCCGATGTTCTCCTTGCTGTAGAGATCCGGGGCTCCGCCGGGACGCAGAGCGCCGCCTTCGAGGTCCCCGAACGTCGGGGTCGTGGCTTCGGTGTACTTGGTGCCGGCGGCGTCCTCAGTCTTGCCGGGGAGGCTCGCGTTCGAGACGCGCTCGAGGATGCTCGCTTGGTGCTGGTTCATGGCGAATCGCGGAATGAGAGTGAGCGAGCGACCGTGAGGCGCACTGCCGGCCGTCGAGTGCGCGCAACGGTGACAGCGACATACTCGTGCGCCGCCGCCGCAACCATAATCGATGGTCGAGAGCGCCTGCGCGCGTCTCGACTGTCAAGGTCGTGCAAGAAGCAAGAGGCACGAAGCGCACAAGAGCGATAGAGCGATAGAGAGAGAGCGCTAGCATGGTGCGTGTGCGCACATGTCGAGATCGAAAGTGAAGCGAGCACGTGGCGCAGGTCCAATCAGTGTACGCACAGCGAAGTGGGTCGTCTGCGAAGCGCGCATGCGGCGGTGCGAGAGACCGAGCGCGCTGTTCAACAGCACGTCCATCTCCTCTTGCTATGTCACCAAGATGGCGGCGCGTGCCATGTGTCCCGAGGTCGAGGTCGGCCAGGCTCTCTCACCGGAGCACGCTGCGCTCTCTATCGCTCGTGTGCGCCCGTTGCTCGTTGTCTCTCGCACGGGCCACTGACACTGGCACTGCGGAGCCGAGAGGCGATGCTGCTGCGCAGGCACGCGCAGGGATCCCATGAAGCCAGCGAGCGCTTTCTTCGAAGTGGCGTGTGCATTGGCGCCAGCGCTCGAGCCCATGGATCCGCGCAGCGCGAGCTCGCACACTCGGTACGCGTTCGAGTTCCAGTGGTGCAGCAAGCGAGCGAGGCGCAGCTGTCGCCGCGTTCACACGAGGCTGAAGGCGCGCAGTGTGCGCAAGGCGGTTCATGAGCACCACCAGCATGTTTGGCGCAAGACGGCCGGCAGTCTCGGGCTTTGCCAAGCAAAGACCATGAGGCGCGTCTCGGCAAGTCGCACGCCTGACCTGTCTTTGCTTGACACACAAGTGCATGTGCGAGAAGAGAAGAGGCAGCGTGACTGTGAGTCGACGCGAGCGAGCGCGTGTCGCTGGTCAGCGCGTGGGATGAAGTGCTGGCACTTGTGTGAGCGAGCGCACTTGAGCTCCTCACCCAGCAGCACCGAGACCGACGCTCGCGGGGTGAGCAACCTGCGCGCAAGAACGAGTGTGGCTGGTGGCGATGCGCCTCCGCACAGCTGGGGAGGGTGCAAGTGCGCGCTGATCGCTCAACGCACCAACAACGCGCGAGTGCGTACATTGAGAAGGTGGCGGAGAGCGAGAGTGAGAGAGCGAGAGACTACGCGAGCGAACTCTGCGACGTCTAGAGTACATTGTCGCGATCCGCC
The DNA here is from genome assembly GCA_023333885.1 of Globisporangium parvum. NCBI lineage: Eukaryota > Oomycota > Peronosporomycetes > Pythiales > Pythiaceae > Globisporangium > Globisporangium parvum. Next base: position 10,298 of record JAASFT010000491.1, read on the forward strand.
GTGGGCTTGCGCTCTAATGTCCGCGCGAGGTGCGCAAGCGCGCGCGTCATGGCTTCGCGCTCGCTCGTGCGCGACGACACAGTCTGCATGTTCACGATCGCGCGCATCTCGGACTCTTTGCTGTCCGGCTCGAGCTCAATGAACGCGGCTTCGGGGTAGAACGCGCGGATCTCCTCTTCGACCTCTTGCACCTCTTTCTCCACGAGCCGCGTCACGTCTTCCGCGTACCTGCACAAGAGACAGCGAGCGAGCGAGAGAGAGCGAGAGAGTGAGATGCCGGGGCTTGCGCCTATCACTGCGACAAGCAACAACGCACCACGACAGGATGAGCGGCAAGTCGTTCTCCAAGTCCTTTGCCTCCATGAACACGGGCTTGTACCTGCTCACAGTCAGCATCGACACATGGAAGTCAGTCAGTCCTCCACTCTCGGGCAGTGCGAGTCTCTCTCTCGCGCTCTCTCTCTCGCTCTCTTCATACAAGCGCCGACTGGGCACACGTACATCTGCAGGAGCTTCGCTGCGAGGTACGTGCCGTCAAAGTCCACTTCCGCCTGTGAAGTGACGCACACACACACACAAGCGTCAGCTGAGCGATGTTCAGCACAGCAGCACAGCACTAGCACACACGGACGCACCTTGTAGCTGAACGTCGACGGTCCGACCCACTGCGACTGCACTGCGTAGACGTTGTCGATCGACGGACGCGAGAGCAGGAGCTCTCGGATGCCCTTCTCGATCTCAGGTTCGACCGACTGGCCGAGCAAGTACCGCTGGTTGAGCCGAATGAGCGTGACCGCGACGCCGCCGAGCAGCGCGCCGATCGAAATGCTCGCGATGCTGTCCCAGAGCGGGTTCCCCGTCACGTGCGCGGCGCCAATGCCTGCCGCAGCGATCACGACGCCCGTGCACGCCGACATGTCTTCGAGGAGCACGGCCATCATGAACGGGTCCTTGATGCGGCGAAAGTGCTGAAAGAGCGACATGCCCGGCGGCTTTGTCGACAGGAGCTCCTTCACGGCGCGCTTGAGCACCCAGCCGTCGATCATGAACGACGCGCCGAGCACAGTCCAGACTTCCCACGACAGCACGAGCTCCTCTGGCGGACTAATGAGACTCTGCACGCCGTGAGTGATCGTCACGCCGGCGCCGAGCCAGAAGATCCCGAGCGCGGAGATGAGCGACCAGAAGTACGCGGCGCGGCCGTAGCCATACTGGTGCTTCTTGTCCGGCACACCAGCGGCTTGACGCAGCCCGAGGATCAAGATGCCTTGGTTCCCCGTGTCGACGAGCGAGTGGATCGCCTCTGAAAGCATCGCGCTCGAGCCGGTCTTGAGCCACACGAGCGTCTTGAGGATCGTGATCGCCGAGTTGCCGATCATGGCGCGGATCACCACGTCTTTCGACGACGACCGGTAGCTCTTCATGGGGAAGTAGACCTTGTTGATGTCGGTGCGCGGCTTGGGGTACGTCGGGTCCACGGTCTCGGTCGTCAAGACGGGTGGCGTCATTGCTGCTGCTGCTGCTGCTGCTGCTGCTGCTGGTGTCGTCTTTGCGCTGTCGTCACTGCTGCGACTCGCACTGTCTGGGAGCAGCGAGAAGAACCGCAGCAGTTCACCTGGCTGGTCTCTCCGCCACGCGCGCTCGCGACTCGAGCCGCCGTGCTCGCTGTGCCGGCCATGCTGCGCGAGCAGCGCATTTCCGATAGCGTGGTGAATGCCTCGGCTACTGGTGATTGGCACGGCGGCGCGGCACCGGAGAAGCGGGCGCGCGTCTCGCGAGCGTCCGAGCAGCAGGAGCCTCCGCGTCGGCAGCAGCGGTGCGCGGAGCGCGTGCGTGGTCAGCAGCATGCCTCCTCCCGCGGCGCTCTCGTCGCGCGTGAGAGCTCGTGCGCCAGCGGCTGGCTTGCTTCAAGCTGTGTGAGTATGTGTGGCCCATTCGTGGGCAACTCACTTTCCCACTCGTGCCTTGACCAAAGTATCGAACCGATGCATTATCCATTCAACAAGCAAGTCTCAATGTATCTTGATACATATATGCGCTTCGAATGTCTATTTTCATCGAAGCCCACTAAACGAGTGAGTGTCTCGGCTACACTTTGCATCGTCAGCGCAAGCGTCGCATATTACTCATTCGCCTCGACCGAGTCCTGCGCGTGTGTGCGCTCGTGTCGCTCGTGTGCACATGCGCTGCGCTGATGACATGGAGCGCCGTCTCGTGGACTACGTTGTCGAGGCCGTTGCAGAGCCTGCGACTGCCGATTCGCCAGCAGGTACGCGACTGTGTGGCCAAGTGTGGTCAAGTGAGGCGGTGGTGATGATGCATGGCTCTGCGACTCGACGTGCTCGCCTGTTGTGTGTGTGTGCATGTACGCACTGACGCGCGGCCGCAATGCTGCTGTCGAAGCAGAGGACGGCGAAGACTTTGTGCGCAGCGTAGCTCGCCGTATTCCAGACACAGACCACGCAGACTTTGCATTGCCGGACGGCGTCCCATATGTACGTCCTTGCTACTCAAGAGCTCGTGTGTATGCATACGTGTGCTTGTCTGCACTGACAGACAGACTGACTGACTGACTCGCGCTGCCAATGCCTCGAGCGTGCAGTTCTGCCTCCCAGAGACCGCTGTGTTTGCAACTCCGCCGTGTGTGGGCGAGCGCAAACCCGTGTTCTTCTCGTTCACGCTCACGAGTGGCGACGGAATGCATGCGTATGGCTTTGCACTGCACTACCACGAAGCGTTTGCAGCAGCACCAGGTGCGCATGTGCATTGGTACTACACCGCGCCATGGATCGCAAGATGCTAAGCGCAATGCACTACTGTCTGGCGATTGGACGATGCACTAGGACGCGCAGGCGCGTGGCGACCGCGTGTGGTCTGCGTGATCTCGCACCATCCGTTCTTCTCGCTCTTCAAAGAGGTCGTGAGGTGCGAGTGGACACGCAGCTCGAGTAGCTCCGTTGTTGTCCGGAGGGAGTGGCGGCGCTGCGTGGCTGTAGACTCATGCGCTCGTGTGCTTTGGTCAGCTGGGTGTACCGCGTGCGGAGCAAGTCGTTGGAGACAAGCGAGAGTGTGACGTCGAGCAAGCGAGTGCTCGCACGTAGCACAGACGCACCGACACGTGCAACCGAGACGCTTGAGTCGTGGCACGTGGACGAGATCTTGCAGCAGCTCGTCGAGCTCGCGATGCGGCCGCGCTCAGGTGGTGTCCTCGAGCTGCAGCTCCAGGGGCGTCCGTTCTTCCGGTACCACATCCAGCGCGGAAAGGCGCCGCACGTGGACGACCACTGCTTCGAGCTGCTCTTCCAGTGCCTCTCGCTCAAGAACGTCGTGTACGTGCTCAACTGCATGCTCCTGGAGCAGCGCGTGCTCGTGCACTCGAACGTACGTCCAGCCGACCACTGCTCTTGCTGTTGTTCTTGAGCGACGGAAGCCCACAGACTGAGGTTCTCTCGCTCTTGCTTCCTACGGCTGGTCTTGTGGGGTGGTGGTGGTGCTGCAGCACCTGGGACTGCTCACGCCAGTGTGCGAGGCGCTGTCAGCGCTGCTGTTCCCATTCGCATGGGAGCACGTCTACATCCCGTTCCTCCCAGTCAAGCTCATCGAGTACCTCCATGTACGTTCGCACCTGTCACATGCACAAGCCGGTCAGTCGCTCACGTGCATGTGCGCATGTGTACGTGGCTACGCAGGCGCCAGTGCCGTACCTCGTTGGTTTGCACACGAGCTCGCTCACGACGCGCGTCGGAGCCGAGATCTTTGCGTCCTGTGTCGTCGTGCACTTGGACAAAGACAAGGTCGTCGCACCGGTTGCCTCGCGCATTGACAACGCGCCGCTCGACTTTGCACTCGCTCGGCTGCCGTCGCGCGAAGTCGACAGTGTACTGCACACGCTTGCAAGTGTCGTACCGCCTCCAATGCGCGCACTGCAGCGCCGTCACAGCAGCAGCAGCAGTAGCGACAACAACAACAACATGAGCAACACAAGAGCACACGACGATGTCCAGGGCCACACGGATCGCTCGGACGACGAAGACGAGGACGATGACGAAGGTATAGACGACGTGTCTGAGACGCGCTCACGGCGCGATCGAGCCTGCGAAGTCGAGCTCACGTTTGGCGCTGGACCGGTACGTCTGGCGAGCTGTCGACCTGTTTGTCTACGCTGCGTGCGAGGCCCATGATCTCCCACTCACAACGAACGTCCGATGCTCTGCTCGGCCATGGACGCAGTTTGGCATCACGTTCGAATCGACAAACGTCCGACTGCTCGCTCCGAGGCAGTTTGCGCGCTCGCAGCACGAGACCGGCGCATCCGCAGTCGTGAAAGCCTTACCGCGCCTCTCAACTGGGCTCGCTGGGCCAGCGGAGCGCTCGGGACTGATTGCGCCTGGGAGCTTCCTCGTTGCGATCAACGGCGAGTCGACGCTCGACCTCACGTTCGACGAGACGATCGACCGCTTGCGGCTCGAGCCTCGCCCTGTGCGGCTCCGGTTCTTGAGCGCACGGCTGCCGTACGTGCCAGTGTGTCACGTTGCCGAGCGCCTCGAAGCGCTTTCACGCGTCTCCGCGCGCCAAGTTGACCGCACGAACGCGCGCTTGCCCTGGGTCGACACAGTCCGCAGTGCGTTTGCTCACATGTTTGCCTCGATCTTCCGCGACGTCGCCAAGTACGTCACAGTCGAGTCGCAGCCCGAGTCGGAGCGAAGTGCTCGCGGCCACAGCGACGGCGCAGTGACTCCAGCAACGCCAGCGCTGCGGACCAAGCGTCGGCGCGCGTCGACTACTGCGCTGCTCTCGCTCGCAGTGACAGTCAACCACGCAGCGCTGTGTGCGTCGCTGCCGCCTCGGAGCCGCGCGTTTGCACGCGAGTTCACACAGACGCAGATGTTCGCGCGCTTCATTGACGACAGTGTGCTCGCACGACTGGCGCACGCAAGTGCGTACCCGCGCATCGAGCTCTTTACGCACTGCGTCCATCTCGCGCAGGAGCTCCGGCGCGTCCACAGTGCGATCGACTTGCTCTTTGAGCGCGACAGCACGCCAGTCGACGTCGTGCAGCTCAATCTCGACCCAAGCGCGTCGCAGCGGCTGCGACCGAAGCACGTAGGTGAGCCCCGTGAGAGCTCGGACCAGGGCGGCTGCGCACCGCCACTGCTCGTGCTGTGTGACGACGAGACGCGTGAGCAAAGCAGGACGCCGTCGACAGTCGGGTCGTCGCCCACGTGCTTGCAGACGCTCGATGATCTGGACAGCATCGACGACGACGGTCTCGTGCTCCTGGATGTGCCAGGGCATTGCGGTGTCAAGGCGCGACGAGAGCGTCCAGAGAAGGGAGACGCAGCGTCGTGCGAGATCGCAAACTAATAGACTCCCTCACGCACACGCACGCACACGTGTTTGCTCAGTCCATCGCGTTGCTTACAGATGACGCCGGCATGATGCTCGTGCCACTAGTTGCCACGTCCGCGTCTATGCAAGTCGGAGACGACTCCGCCACTGGGTCTTTGCGGCTACTTGGCGCATCTGCTGGCGCTGCACGCTCGAGCACGGCAGTCTCTTCAACAGGCGCGCTTCCAACCAACTCGACGGACGCGACAGGGCACTTGGGTGTGTCTTCCAGCAGCAGCAGCGGTGGTGGCGATGGCGCTTTGTTGTGGACACTGTCGTCGACTGACTCGTCCGGCTGCACCTCTTCGACACTGTTGGCAGTCGCCACGGATGCAGGGTCCACAGCAGCAGCGCCACCATTGTTCGGCTGTGCATCGGCATCGACGGCATGCGCGTTCGAGTCGCTGGACACTGGTGCAGGCGTCTCTGCGCGCGTCGCTGGCGCTGTGTCGGCGCCATTGGCACGTTTGTTCGATCCACGACTCGGCGCTTTTGGCTTTCTCCGTGGCGCTTGCTTCGTTGGCGCCTAGCGAACGCCGCAGCACCACAGGTGAGCGCATTGCGTACGTCATCGACACACACACGCATGATCATTGCGATGCACGACGTACCGCTTGCACCTCGCTGTCGTACTTGGTGTTGACGTACCGCTTGCGCTTGCCATAGACCTGGACAGACTGGAACTCCATCTTCTTCCGCTTCTCGTGGTACTTCTTGTACAGCTTCACGGCTTGGTACCGCAAGAAGTCGCGTTTGCAGAAGATCATGATCGTGTTGTTCGGCTGGCTCGCGAGTCCCTCTGGCAGTGAAGGAGCAGGCGCTGGTACTGGCAGTGCGCTAGCTGCAACGACCTCTGTCGTCTGCTGTGGTGGCCGCGGCGCTATCACTGCCAACTTGGGCTGCGCACGACAAGCAGGTGGCACGGGCTTCGTCGCTGCAGTGGATGGTATCGCTGTAGGCACTGGGATGTCGACCACAGTGCTTCCAGGCACGCTCGTGTCGAGTGCTGCCACTGCTACTGGCTCTGTCGACGCTCGGTCGAGCGGCTTAGACAGAGGCAGAGCTAGTGGTGCGCTCGGTGGCAGTGCAGCGAGCACTGGCGCTTGCGCTGCTGCGCTTGACGCATTGGCAGTGCTAGAGCGCTCGAGACTCGCCGCAACTGGTGGGCCAGCACCATCGAGACGTTGACCATCAGGTGCAAGCGACAGTTGCGCTGGCGCTGCCATCACTTTGCTGGACGGCAGACTACTGCTGCTGTCCTGTGTCTTTCGTCGCTTCACGGGTGCGCGCTTTGTTGGCGCAGCACTTGGCAGTGGCGCTGGTAGTGCACCTGCTGGCGCACCAGCCACTGCAGATGTGACGCGGCTCTTTGGTTTGGCTTTTGCTCTCGCTCGTGGCGGCTTTGGAGGTGGCGCAGGCACGAACCATCCGTCTGGGTCACCGCTGGTAGCGATCAGTGACCTCGCGACTGGTGCCTTCGCACTGGCGGTGCTGGTAGTGACAATGGTCGTCGTTGTACTGGTGCTGGTAGTGGCTGTGGTCGTTCGACTCCGCTTTGCAGGTGCTCGCTTCTTCGCTGCCGCTGTTGTCGGCGTTGGTAGTGTGCCAGGTGCAGTCACTGATGATCGTTTTGCTAGCGGCAGCTGCTGCGTCCGGGACGGTGCACTTTGCTCACAATGTCCAGCGCGCGGCGCCACGTGTTGGCTTGCTGCTGTCGCGTGCGTCTGCGACCGGCTAGTGACTCCACACAGCACGTCCAGTGCGCTCGATGGGTCGAACGGCTGGAGACCGGCAAGAAACTCTTCGCTGATGGACGCGTCGCCAGCGCAGCTGAGCGCATAGGCCTGCTGCGCAACGCTCATAGCAGACGCGTGGTCGTCAGTCGTAGGTAGATCAGACGACGACGACGCTGGTGCGAGCGACTGCTGTAGTGGCCACGAGACGCTCGAGGAGACACTGTCTCGGACACCGACGTCGCTTTGCATGGACGTGCAGACTGGGAGCTGGAGCCCAAACAGCGTCTCGGCAGCTGAGAGCTCTGCCGCGTGCTCGCTAGCTGGTGCATTGCTAAAGATGGTCGAGGTTGATGGCGTTGCGTGCAGGTCGCTGTCGTTGAAGCTCGGACTGATTGCAGATGCTGCGTGGGAGAAGTGCTGCGCGCGCGTCCACGTCGCGGCGCCAAACTGGTTTCCGCTTGCAGCTATAGCGCTATGCTGAGCTCCTGTGCTCGTGCTAGCGCTGCTGCTGGTGCTGCTGTTGTGGCTGCTGAGCGAGTCTCTCTTGTCAGCGAGCGACCACTCGGTTGAGAGTGCATCGTACGGCGCGAACGTGACTGGCACAGTGCTCGTTGGATCCATCAGTGCGCTCACATTTCGCTGTAGTGGTTGCTGCTGCTGCAGTGGTTGCTGCTGCTGCAGTGCGTACTCGCTGCTTGGGTACCCGCCGTAGCTAAAGCCGCTGTAGTCGCTGTAGCTGTTCACGAACGGCAAGTGGAACGCTGGAGGACCCATGCGTGGCGCTTCGACGACAGACAGCGGCCCTTGACGGTACTCGAGCGGTACGATCGCATCGCCTGGCTGGACAACTGCAGTGCTGATGCCGCCAATGTGACTGCTCGTGTTTGTTCGCGCAGCGAGGATCTCGTTGTCGAGGAACTCGAATGCACGTCGGTACTGCGGCGGCTGGGGTGGGGATGGTTGTGGCTGCTGCTGCTGAGTCGCGGATGTGTAGGTAGGCAATGGGGTCCACACTTGCTGCTGTTGTTGCTGTTGTGTGTTGACCATGTATGCGTTCGCGGGTGTAGAGTCATCCCAGTACTGCTGCTGCAGCTGGGAATGTTGTTGTTGAAGGCGGTGTGGATGTTGTTGTCGCTGCTGTTGTTGTTGTTGTTCCTGTTGTTGTTGTTGTTGTTGTTGTCGTTGCTGTTGTTGCTGCTGCAGCTGCTGCTGCTGCTGCTGCTGCTGCTGCAGTTGCTGCTGCTGTTGCTGCTGCAGTTGCTGTTGCTGTTGCTGGTGCTGTTCATGGTAGA